>CM053786.1:828987586-829110086 GCA_028749045.1 Cupressus sempervirens
TCCTTATACAAATTATAGCTATGCATTTTTTTCACATATATTCCCAACAAATAAATGCAACTAAAAAGGCAAACAAGACATTGTAAAAAGTAAATTTCAGCCTTCTAACTATTGCAACACTTGCACTCTACTCCATCATCATGCATTGTACTTGTTGTTTGTGCATCACTTGCCCAATCAAAGAATCCACATCCATCATGTCCCTACAATAGTGAATCTTCATTAGTTCCTCATATAATAATTAATTATTCATTACACTAATTTCTAACAAAATTAATTGTATTAACAACCTTTTTCTTATTCAGGCAACACCAAAATTTATGCCAGGATTTTTGTTGTGTTAGAGATTTTTAACAAATAAGGGCCAGCACCACATCGATATGTTGGCACATTGCTTAAAGTCATCAACCCTGCAACATCAAAAATACATTAGTTATATGAAAATACACATACTTTAATAAAAGCCTTATAAATCATTGGAATCTTTATAATCATTATTTAAAGCCTATTTAAATATTGATTTATGTAATTAAATCTACAAAGTTACATTATTAATGTCCCAAATCCTTTCTCATTAGTTCTAATGTTACATGTAACTAAAGATGGGGATTAAATTATTTGTCCATCTCTTGCGAATATTATAAAAGATGTACAAAATTTCTTATTCTGTTGATTTACAACAATGAACAATAGTTTGAAGGTCAAGAGTCATGTCAGCCTTTTTTCCCTTATTAGGATGAATTTCAAACTTCTAATATAAGACTAGATTCTCTTGAGAGACTGAATTTATAGTTAATAGAGCTATTGAGCAACCCAAAGGTATTGCTTTGAAATTTTTGCTATCCTCTACACAATCAGGTGTTAAGAATAGACAAAAAACCTCTTCAAATTTAATGGAATCCATTATGCATTAATGTTTCAAAAATCCCCTGTCTAGTTTCCAAATGTTCACATTAATCAACAAGTAATCACAACCTATTAAGATCAATCACAGGGTGTTGGAAGTGCGATATCTCAATATCTACCAACTAAAAAGATTCATGAAATAGAAGTTGATGAAGGGGTGCTTGTGGTGAAAAATGAAAGCCCACAAAATGATGGGATGGGGATTAAGGAAGCAATTTTTTAAAATTTTGGATACTTCTTTTGATTTTAATAGTTCATTTGCACAGGTGAAATTGTGAGGTTATAAATATGTTGAGAGGATATACATCACCTACAAGACATTTAGTATTTATTGTAATTATCTCAAAGGGCCCCAACATTAAGTAGAGATCCAAAGTCTTTATATTTTGAACTATAACAGATCAAGATCGAATCTTGTTTCCTTCTTTCCTCAATATCAATTCAAGCAAATGGAAACATATTACGATGGGTTCTTCAGTGACCTTGATCTTTATAGTAGGATTGATTCCTCAATCATCACTAGCCACAATGTTTCACATAATAATATATGTGAAATGGGTATTCCTTAATGAAGACGTGCAATATGATACTTCAAAATCTTTCTCGAGTTTTGCTTCTAGTGAAAACTTGCTAGAAGAAAAGTGGTCTAATTAATTGTCAATCAGCTCCCAACATTGTGAATATGCATAGATCTCCTTTGTCCAATATAGAAAAACCAACCCAAATGAAAAAGTGGGTTCAATAAAAAATGGACAAAATTTGCACAAGAAATGTTTAGCCCTTTTGAGCAAAATCCATGAAAAGGGAGGAACAACGAGGAAAATAGAAAAGCTAGTTAGTACCCATAAAAAGATAAGATCCATTAAACATATGATAGTCAAGCGATTCCTTGACAAACAATGTCAAATTTTGCAAGCATTGATTCCTTGACTTGAACAAGAATAGAGATTTCAAGTAAATAAGAACAAAGATTTCAAGTATTAAGCCAAAGTGTAATTGCTAGAATTTTGCATATAACTTTACTGTTTGATCAAATACCCATGCTAAATGTGTGTGCATTTTGATATTTGTGATACAATTTTGGGTCAGAACATGGGTTTTTACAATTACCAAAACTAATTATTTTCTAGAATTTATTATTACATGATAGTTTGAGCTAATTAAGTTTTTTTTTTGAACTTAGGCTTAGGTAATGCTTGGTTTGTGTGGACAACCAACAGACTTGGAAGATATCTTTGAATTTTTTGTAAACCTCAAACATGAACATATTCAACAAGGATACAATGAGGGTTTTGAAGAAGGAATGGAGCTGGAGAAAGTAGAAGGAAGAGATGTGAGTTTGAAACACAGTTTCAAAGTAGGGGAAGAATTGGGATTTTAAAGGAGTTGTATCATGTATGGAAAGCTTTACTCTTGAGATTGAACCAATTGTATTCTCAGCAAGGGTTAACAAGAAGATAAAATAGCTAGAGGAATTGATAGATAAATGTCCTCTTCTTGAACTAGAAAATGAGCTTGTCCAAGATATCTTAGAATCCATGAGAACAAAATTCAAAGCCATCTCAGCAACACTCTCGGGAAACCTTGACTATGATGGATATCCAATGAGTAACAATTCTGAATTTTGAGTGTACTAAATAGCTTCTTTATATGTTTCATATGTGCTTGTTAAGAAAACTATGGGATTTCTCTTTTGAATTCACAAGTTACCTATCATTAGGCAGCAAAAAATGAAATTGAAAGCCTTAGGATTCCATCCAATAAAAAGGCATTTTTATGGTTGGAAGAAGAGGCTACAAAACTTTGATCAAATACTTATCACATTAACCACAAATGCTTAAAATCGAGGCTAATTGTCATGTTGAGGAATCATAAACATGCTACAAACTAGTTGACTGAATCAAAATTAGAAGAGATACATAGTTATGGACAATGGTTGAATATTAGTACTTGACCAAATAAGAGCTAAAGAACTAGGATGCAAAGCATGCACTCTTGCAAGCCACAACCTAGCATCTAATATATTGCTCTATAAACTACTAGATCAAACTTGAATATTTAGTAATAGGTTTCTCGAAGGCAAAAACATATTAGAAGGAAGTAATAGCAGGGAATGCACATAATAGATTTGTTGGATGTATTGTAGCAATTGTTTATGTGCAGTTGATAGATGTAAGGTGAATAACCATAATCCTTGCCAACATGTTATCTACTTGTACAATCAACTTTAAAGCTAATTAAAAATGTATACAATCACAGATTATTTAAGAAAAATATGTTTTAAGATAATAAAAATTATGCAAACTATCATAAGGCATGTTATGAAGTAGCCAAATATAAATGTAACTATAAATCGAAATAGTTTTAACAAACACTCTAGAACCCTCCATACTTAGGTTGTATGTATTTCGCTCTCTCCCCCTTGGTCATTCTCAAGAAGCCTTTTACTCTTTTATTTTCAACCAAAAAGGTATCATAGGCCTTAATCATTGAATCTTCTGTAATCCCTGCAATGGCTTTGAGGGCATCATATATTTTATCTCCAATAGCTTCAAAATCCTTTTCATCCATTTAATAATGTAAGGCTTTAACATGCCTTTATGGATCTTATTCATGGCTTCACAAATGGTATCCATTGAACTAGCCATGCTCGACTTCTTCCTCTTCCCCTTCTTTAATGAGGATGGTGATATTCTTAGTCTGACAGTAGCACTTGATTGGTTGGATTGAACTACATCATCATCCAAATGACTATCAAGATTGACTGGTATATTAAAATCTCCATCGTCATCAAGATCAAGGGCCTCATCCATGATGTGGCCTTCTTTAGTCTATTGCACTTTGGCTATAGTAGTACCTTCTACCATGTCATTTCCCACAATGAAGGATAACTCATTATAGTATTGGAATGGTTGCCTCTTATACACCTTTGCATTCTTGAATTCTTTCCTCTACAATTTGGCAATCAATTGAATAGTTACTTGTATTTCAATACTAACTTGAGGACCAAAAAAATACTTAAATCAAATGAATATTAAATACAATTTTACCTTCAAAAAATCATTCCAAACACTATCTTCAACATCCACACATTATGTACCTTCATTCTAAGCAAAACCACTTCTATTTCTTAAATCTTTCATTACTCTAAATCCTGCCTTCCAAGTTTTCAATTTATTCTTCAAATTATCCTTGGTTAGATTTTGCTTTAGTCCATCATTGAACCACCTTTCAATGCATGCCCAAGCTTCTTTTTTGAAACCACCTTCACCTTTTCAACCAAGATGGACTTGCTCTTGAAGCAACTCAAGGAATTTGTGCTCCATATCTCTGGTCCATAATACCTTGTTCATAGAACAAGGTGTATTGCTAACTTGCATTTCTTGAGTCATGCTAATAAACATAACAAAAAAGGGCCAAATATAGACAAGCATATATTGCTGACTTCATTACTAACAAGCATACAATATCAAAAATAACTAGCATACCACTGGTTTTTATAATAGAACATAAAACCATGCATACAATAAGCATATCAAAAATAACTAGTTACATGAGTAACTAGGCCCTATAAATATAAAATAGTAGCTGAAATATCATTGTTTCTTCTAATAGAACAAAAACCTATGCATACAATAAGCATATCTGAATTGGATAAACATGTTTATGCATAGATGGATGTGTTGTTCAGTTTCAAAGAATACCAAAGGCTTAGAAAATTGTAATATAGAGCATGAGGACTTGCATTGCAATAAATGGCACACACAAAAAATGATGATTCTATGCTCAAGGCTGGTGATTATCTACATTCTACCTAGTCAAAAAAATTTACTAGAAAAAGTAGCTTCTGCAAGTGTATTTTCAACTCTACCAAAAGGATGTGATAAACATGTTTACACATAAATGTATGTTTTGTTTAGTTTCAATCTCATTACCACATGTAGATGTAATTGCATCAATATCATTACCACATGATTACCACATTACTACATATGCATCCACAACATATTACAGTGAGACATGTGGCCCAGTCTATTCCTTTTGTTTGGTTGACATATGAAGTATAAACCCAATTTTTTGCTAAACTCTTACCTATTGATTGTGGAGTATGATTAGATATGCTATGTTCTTAGTCTAATATGATGATATATATTGTATTACTTTGATAAAAATGATCTCACTAATAACACTTGGATATATAAGTCTTTCATCATATTTGAACCCACATAGAAAACCATAACAATCACCAAACATGTTGACAAAACAAACTCATTCATTCATTCATCTTTAACAGCCATAACAATAATTACAAAGCCACACATCATTCATTGGTTCAAATGCCATACAAGTATCAAGAGATATATTGAAAATATTTGCCAATTTATATTCTAGAATAAAATGTAATGTTCCAACTAGAACTAACCTCAAGATCTATAGCCATCCCACATCCTCCAAGCTATTTCATCTCAAAAGTTTCCCCAATCATCTCTATCTCACTGAGTCATCCCATATGTCTCAAGTATTAGTACATATATCCCATGATGTTCATCCTCTTCAATTTCAACTTCTAAACAAATGTCATCATCTATCGTAATGAAGTTGTGCAAGATACAACATGCTAAGACAAGCTTAGTTTGTGTCATGATTTGATAAGATGTTGCATACCTCAAGATAGGGAAACATTTCTTTAGAATGCCAAATGTATGCTCCATTGTATTTTGAATAGATGAGTGTTGGTGATTAAATAATTCTCATGGAGAGTTAATCCAATTAACTCTACAAAACTCCTTTAGATGGTAGCATGTACATCGATAAGGGGCAAGAAATCCAAATACATTTAGATATCCTGCATCAACCAAATAAAATTTACCTAAATAAATGCACAAACAAATATTGTTATAACCTTGACCCATCTCTCATAAAATTGACAACATAAACATTTACAAGATGATTCCACATACTAAGAGGAATAACCAGTGGATTTGATCTTGACAAAGTAGAAGCAAGAACACTACTATATGCTACAAACCTTTCCCAACCCGCAAGAATGTATTAGAACTTATAGTCAAAGGAACACACACCCATAACATTTTGTGACAAGTTTCCTTTTCTATCACAATATTTAGCTTGTATGTCCACATCAGCAATAATTGGTATATGGGTTCCATCTATAACTCCAACACAATCCTATACATTGTGAATTTGTAGTCAAATTATATTACTACAATTTATAATCAACATAAAAAATATTCTAATAAGATAGTTACCTTGAAGTAGGGATCAAAAAAATCCTTCCCAAGAATCTCAAAAGGAGTGTTTGTGGCAGCGAGTAACATATAGTCAACATGGAGAGCTAAGATAGCCCTCAAGACCTTGTAGAAGTATCTACAAACTGTCTCTCCTGAGTGACCAAAATTATGAGCTATCTTATGATTCCTCAAATTGTGCCCAAGTGTATGGAGGAATGTCACTAGTTGTTCTTCTAACATAATGTTGCAAGAATCTCCAATGCTTCCTTTCTGTCTAAGAATATTGGCTAGATGAAAGAAGGTTATTCTATTCATGCAAAGTTGGTCATGGCAATCAATTTCATTTGAATGAATAATAGTCATATAAAATGGGATTTCATCTCTTCTATGCTTATGCCTCTCCCTTCTAACTTCTTGTGGAGATGTTACAATGGATATTGCAAGGGTGATAAGAGCAACTATAACAGAAAGCATGATTCTAGCTCCCAAGTCTTACTAAGTACAACTAACATGTCAAATAGTGAGTTTGAAGAAAATGACAAATGAAGCAGTCACATTTAAAGCTGGTCAAATGTATTGAAGTGATTTTGCATGAGGGATTTCTAAAAATTGACTATTGCTTCAAGACAAACATTGAAATCTATTTTCCCTTCCTTGCATTAGCACTCTAATTGGGATCTAAAGAGGAGGTATTATGGGTAATGCAGGTTTGTGTTAATCCCCACTTAGATAGAGGGATGATTCCAATCCTTGCAGTGGTGGAACTTGGAGTGGGTTTGAGGTCAAAGATCGGTCACTAGAGAGTTGTGGAAGTTACCATTACAAATTGCAAAGGTAAAGGGAGGATGGGAAATGTTGTTGGAGTTCTTGCAGGTTTGGGTGGAGGAGAAGCAAAATCTAGGCTTGGACAAAGGAGAGCTAAAAGAGCCCATCTAGACACAAAAGGTGGATTGTATATTCTTTAACTATCAAAAGGTCCAATCTACAAAGACAAGCACTACATTTATGAGGATTTGGTAATATCTTATTAATTTTGTAGTGTTTGGTCTATTTAGTTCCCATTTGTATTCACATAATTTTGTTAATGAGGGGCTTGTGTATTAGTTTCTTATAGATGATTAGCAAGGCTAGGGTGTAGTATGCTCATTTTGTACTGATAAGGGCTCATATTAGTTTACAGTGATAACCCATTTTGCATGATAGGGCAGTAGTGAAAATGAACTATGTTAATGTTAGTAGTCGATGGTGTAGTAGTAGACAAGGTTTAGATAAATATCGACTAGTTTTAGTATCATCATGGACAACTATGTACAATTTTACATCATTAATAAAAAATCATAATTATCACCGCTCAAAAAAAAGCTAAGGATAAGTACATAGAAAAGAAGCTTTAACATTTCCCCCAATCTTTCAAACTTAAGTAATCTTCCTAGTATCCTAATTGGACTAAGTATAAATATGAATTTGATCATTTGGGACATCATACTACTTGATATCATTCTAAATAAAAATTCCTCTAGACATAAAAGAAGATAAAGATTCAAAAAGTTGTTGAGCCCAGTGGAAATTCCTCTGGTACAAAGATATCATGGCCTAATCAAGAAGCATCTTTCTTTGCCAAAGTCTTTAGTCCAAAGGGTTCTAAAAATGTGTTCTAAGACCTTTCAACAATTCAACCTTCAATTAGCTACAAGATCTTGGGCAAGGACGAAGATTTTGTGGCAATTTTTTCTTGTTTCTATCTCAATTTCTCATTTTCTTTATTGGTGTCATTGAGGAGGAGGAGACCAGTTATCTAGAATTATTGTATCACCCGAACTTCTAACCTCTCAACCAATATAGAAAGAAGATAGTTCTTTGGTTTTTAATCTTTTGATCAATCTTCAAGTGACTGTATACTGATAGGGGGTTATAAGCACATGATAATGTTTACGAAGCAATCTTTAAGTTATTCAACATCAAGTAAGATGTTTCAAACACAAGGTATAGAATTATCATTTAGATAAGGATCAATGTGACTGAGTATTCCCATGATGATGATTATAGTGTAGAAAGGTACAGATGATCAAATGGATGAGTAATTATAGGATGATTCTCATCTTGGTGTTAGTAGTATTAGAAGAGGTGCAAGGATTATTGCAAGAACAATGCACAGAAGGTCAAGATGTGGCTGCTATAGACATGTCAACACAAGTTGTTTAGTGTAGTGTACAGAGGGCTAGTTTGTAGGTCATGACGGATGATATTGGATAGATTCACAATCATGGTGCTCTAAATCATATTTCAATCCACTTGGGAAAAAGGAGTCTTTGATGTGTCTTGTGATCCTACATTTAAATCTATATTTATTATTTGTTAGTTGTTTCTGATATGTACAGGCCATGCATCTCCTAGTGAGACACCCCCTTAGCATGTTTGCTTATTTTATTGCTTTGTTAGTAGTTTAGTAATGCTAGAGGGTAGTTGTGGGTAGTTGAGTCCTATGCAAACAAATTTTGTTATATAACATTCTCTTATCAAGTATTTTGCATGAAGGATTTCTAAAAAATGACAATTGCTTCAAGACAAACATTGACATCTCTTTGGCCTTCCTTGCATTGACACTCCAGTTGGGATCTAAAGATGAGGTATTGAGGGTAATGTAGGGTTGTGTTAAGCCCCACTTGGATAGAGGGATGATTCGAATCCTTGCAATGGTGGAACCTGGAGTGCGTCTAAGGTCAGAGATTAGTCACTAAAGAGCTATATAACACCCTAAAAATTTGTAGAAAACCCTCGCCGACTCTGGTAAAATGTGTGGGGAAAGCAGTGAGGACATACCTGCAATGTGTATGAAAAGAGTGTAGCAGGTGGAAATGTCTATAAAATTATAGATATGGCAAAATAAGAAAAGTCATAAAAAATATATAACACCACAAATCTATAAGATGAAACCCATAAAATGAAATTCACTTCTTAATAAGCATACTTGCTCTGCAACCCATAACAAAGTTTCCGGCTATATTAAATGTTATCTAGAAATGATGCTCAGTTTTGTGAATGGAGGAAATGCTTTGTAAATCGAGATTCCAAATTAAATTCTATTGTCATAAACATGCATGTAATAAAACTCAGTAAGAAACACGCAACAATATAGAAAGTCAATAGTTACAATTGATAGACTTCATGATCATGATGTCGAGATTATTTTCAAACATTAAACCATTGATACACTCAGTATTAGGAATCGAAGTAAAGAACATCAATGGAGTTACAATGCTACAATACATTTTCATCTGAATGACTCACCCTAAAAAAATGTAGAAAACCCTCGCTAACTCTAGCAAAATGTGCGGGGAAAGTAGTGAGGATGTATCTGCACTGTGTATGAAAAGAGGAAACCCACAAATGAAACCTAAATCCATCAGATGAAACCTGTGAAATGAATCCCACGAAATTAAATCCACTTCTTAACAAGCATACCTACTCTGCAACCCACAACAAAGCTTCCCACTAGAATAAAAGCTATCTAAAAATGATGATCGACTCTCTAAATGGAGGAAATGCTCTATGAATCGAGCTACCAAATAAAATGCTCTGCAAATTGAGCGACAAAAGAAAATGGAAATGGGCACCAAACTCAAGGAAACTCATAGACCCAACAAGAAATAAAATTGGGTTTATCAAAATGTGGAATAAGAATAGCTTATTCTTTTTCTACCTTTTTTCAGGAAGTTCACTTTGCCCATTTTGGGGCAAAATGAGCAGACAAGGATTCTAATTCCAATTTTGTTTTTGTCAAACAAATGTTAAATTTGCCAATGTGAGTATACAACAATTGTTATTTTGACCTCCACATCATACTTCTTTGAATTCGCAACTTGACTTCTTACTTACACCATTCAGATTGTCAAGTCAGCCCATTTACATGTTACATTTATCAATAATCCATTTATCAGTCAGCTACAGATATTACTCTTAAACAAATAAACGTTATTTCATAAGACAATGAAATCCTTTACTGGCCGACCCTGCTCGGTAAATACTGCTTCTAGGAATTTCCAGAGTTAACCTTCTTGACTCGGTTAATATTACAATATCCTTAAAATCCTTTGGCTATTGAGTTTGCTCGGTAAGAACTGAATCTTACAAATTACCTTTGATGACCGAGTGAACCCAATAAGAATTGTTTCTTCCAAATTACCTTTGATGACCGAGTGAACTCGGTAAGAATTGTTTCTGTCATATTTTCTTTGATTATCGAGTGAGATCGGTAAGAACTAAAATTCTTTGACTACCTTGAAAGCTCAGTAAACACTGTCCTTTGCCTTGCTGACCTTTTGAGCTTGGTAGACACTATTCTTTGCCTTGATGACCTTCTGAGCTCGGTAGACACTATCCTTTTCCTTGACCTTTTGAGCTTGGTAGACACTATCCTTTGCCTTGCTGACCTTCTGAGCTCGGTAGACACTATCCTTTGCCTTGCTAACCTTCTAAGCTTGGTAGACACTATCATTTTCCTTACTAACCTTCTGAGCTCAGTAGACACTATCTGATGACTAATGTGACATTTGTGTGACATCAAAGACAACACACAATTGAACAATTGTATCCAAGAATCTCCCTCTTTGGCATTGATGGCAACACAACATGTCATAGAATGAAATTTGAAAACAAGTCTTTTAATGTCAGAATACCAAACTCCCTCTTTCATAATAATCTCTCCCTCTTACACAAATTCTTATTATTTGCAAATTTTAGAAAGATTTGACAGTATATTCTCCCTCTTTGACAACACATGCCAAAGACAACTCAAAATAATTGAATAGTACTGTACCTAATGTACTGATTCATATGCAATGTCTTCATTGGTTTGCTTCATCAATTGATAGATCTTCAATTCTGTTCTTGTTAATGCATCACTAAAACTGCATTTTAGTGAGCTTCAGATAGGAGAATGACCCCTAACTTACCTCTTAGATACAAGAATGCATCCTTAGGTAAAGGCTTTGTGAATATGTCAGCAATTTGTTCCTTTGTATGCACATATTCCAATCTTATTTCCTTTTCTTGCACCAATTCTCTAACAAAGTGATACTTTATGGCAATATGTTTGGTTTTTTAATGCATCACTAGATTCTTGGAGATATTAATTGCACTTGTATTATCACAAAACATAACAACTAGTTCTATGATTTATTGCTTCATACCTTTCAATAATTGTTTAAACCACACAATGTTTGAGCAATTTACTGCTGCTGCAACATATTCAGCTTCTGCTATGGATTGAGATGTACAATTATACTTTTTGCTTGTCCAAGAAACCAACCTTTCCCCAAGAAAGAAAGCTCCCCCACTTGTTCTCTTTCTATCATCAATATTTACTACCCAATTTGCATCAGCGAACACCTTTAAATCCAGTTTTCCTCCGAGTTTATACCATAATCCATATTCTTCAATTCCTTTTAAGTATCTCATGATCCTTTTGATTGCCATCATGTGATTTTCTTTTAGTTTTGCTGAGGATCTTGCTACAATCCCTACTGCAAGGGGCAATGTTTGGTCTTGTGTGCACTACATATTGCAACTTTCCAATTATAGATCTATATAATATCTGATCCACTTCCTTTGATTAATCATCCATGGTGAGTTTTAATCCAGTACACATAGGAGTCCCAACTGGTTTGCAATCTTCCATACCAAAAAATTTCAGTATCTCCTTGATGTATTTAGATTGAGTGATGTAGATGCCATTCTTATTCTATTGAATTTGAAGACCAACAAAGAATTTGATCTCACCAAACATTGACATTTCAAATTCCTTGTTCATTTATTTTGAAAATTCTTTGCAAAGATCATCATTTCTTGTGAACAAAGTATCATCTACAAATATTTCTACCAAAACAATCTTATTATTTGGTCCTTCCTTTATGTACAAGCTGTTGTTGTCATTAGTTTGTTGAAAACCAATTTGAATAAGATAGTTATGCAATCTTTCATACCATGCTCTAGGGGCTTGTTTCAGACCATATAATGCTTTATGCAATTTGCAAACCATGTCCTTCTTGTCTAGATCAACAAAACCTTCAAGCTGCTCAATGTAAACCTCTTCCTCCAATATGCCATTGAGAAATGTTGACTTGACATCCATCTAATAAACTTTGTATCCTTTGTATGCAGCATATGCAAGTAAGGTTCTGAGACCTTCCAATCTTGCAACAGGAAAAAAAATTTCTCCATAGTCTACACCTTCTTCTTGAGAGTATCCTTTGCATACTAGTCTAGCTTTGTTTCTTGATACCTTACCATCTTCATTTAGTTTGTTTCTGAATACCCACTTTGTTTCAATCACATTCTTGTCTTTGGGTCTAGGTACAAGAGTCCATGTTTTGTTTTTCTCTATCTGTTCTATCTCTTTGTTCATAGCTTCAATCCAACTTTCATTGTCTAGTGCATCTTTGACATTTATAGGTTCAAAATCAACAAGTAAAAAAGTGTCTTTCAACTTACTTCTTGTCATTGTTCCTTCTGATTTATCACCAATGATCTGATCTGGTGCATGATGCTTTTTGACATACTTGGCTAACACGAGCTCCTTTCCTTTTGGATGACTTGCATTGTTATCCCTCTGTCTCTCAACTTCTGGTTGTAATTCTGGTTGCTCAAGCTCGGTAGATGCTAACTCAATAGCTTTTGTTTGCAACTCGAGTTCTTGCAGCTTGGTAGATGCTGACTCGATTTGAACTTCTTGTGACTCGGTTAATGAAGACTCTGAAGTTGAGGATTCTTGATTGATAGGTATACTTGGTATTGTATCAAGTTCAATGTAAACAAATCTTCTGTAGTCTTCAGATTCCTTCTTGCTTTCTTCTTCTGTTCTTTCTACAAACTCATCAACTTTCACATGTGCACTTTCTATAACTTTGTGAGTAGATAAGTTCAAACATCTATATACTTTGCTTTTGCAAGAGTATCCAAAAAATATTCCTTCATCACTTTTTACATCAAATTTACCTTTTCTAGATTCTTTCAAAATATAACATTTGCTTTCAAATACCTTTAGATAACTTACATTGGGTTTGTAGCCATAGCACAATTCATAGGGTGTTTTGAATGAGTCCTTTTTCAGTTGTACTTGGTTAAATGTATGAACTACAGTGTTGATAGCTTCCTTCTAGTATTTGATAGCAATGCCTTTCTCAATCATTAAGGTTCTCGCACAATCCATTATAGATCTATTCCTTCTTTCTGCTATTCCATTTTGTTCTGGAGTTCTAGGTGTTGAAACCTGTCTTTTGATTCCTCTTTCAATGCAAAAGTTATTGAACTCATGTGAAATGAATTCACCACCTCTGTCAGACCTTAAGCATTTCAGTCTTTTGCCTATTTCCTTTTCTACTCTAGCCAAATACCATTTGGACTTTTCAAATGCTTATGATTTCTCTCTAAGGTACATGACAGTCATCATTCTTGAATAATCATCAGCAAACAAAATGAAATTTTTTTCACCAGTATAACTTTCAATGCCAATAGGTCTACACAAATCAGTATGCACAATTTCTAGAACTTCTTCAGTCTAATAGTTCTTGCTTTTAAAACTAGTCTTTCCCATTTTACCAATTTGACAATTCTTGCATAGACCAACCTCAAGTTTCTTTATGTCAGGAATACCTCTTACTTTCCTGAATTTACTAATCTTTATTAAGTTGTCAAAATTTACATGACACAACCTCCTATGCCATAACCAACTTTCTTCAATTTGAGCAATGAAACATGAACATTCACCAAGTTTAAGATAAAATAAGTTACCTTTTGTTTGAGTGCCAGATCCAATCAGCTTTCCTTTGCCATCTAGCAACCTTGCTTTTCCATGCATAAATTCTACTTTTAATCCATTACTGAGTAGTTGTGCCACACTCAACAAATTGTGCTTTAGTCCTTCTACTCAATATGCATTATTATATACAAGTTCCTTAGTTAGTGAGATTCTTCCTTTTCTTTTTATACAACAAGGTTCATTGTTACCAAATCTTACACTGCCACCATCATAGTTTTCAAAGTATTCAAACTTAGTCTTATCACCAGTCATTTGATGAGAACAACCACTATCTATGATCCATGTATCATTTTTTTTCATATGAGAAATTAGTGTCATTTCCTCATCATTATCAGATTCATCTTTTACAGCAATGTAGACAATTTCATCTTCTTCTTCCTCATCAGAATCATTAAAATCTTTTTCCATAAAACATGTTTTCTTACCTCTATCCTTGAATGATTTGAAGTCTTTCTTGCCATTGTACTTGTGACCTTTCTTCTCATCTTTGTTCTGCTTATTTGGGCACCTAGCAGCAATATGTCCAATTTCTTCACAAGAGAAACAGATTAGAGGAGCTTTACCTTTGTATTTTCCTTTGCCTCTTGAATATTTTCTTGCTAGTAGAGCTTCAACCACTTCAAGATCACTGTCTGAACTTTGTTCTGATTCTTCATCACTTTCTGATTGTGGTTCTTTCATCTTTTTCCCTTTTTCTTTGAGTGAAAGCTTGGCTTCAAATGTTGATTCAACATTCTTGGTAGCTGGAACATAGTTGTCATAGTTGTCTAGCTCAAATGCAGTCAATCTTTCAACTATGGCCTCTATATTTATTTTATGATTTGCCTCCCATCTCCTTTCTTGAATTGTAGAGACTCTGATTGCATAAATAGGAAGTAGAGTTCTAAGAACTTTACTTATAACTGTCTCCTCATTGATATCTCCTCCAGATGCTTTGATTGCACTAACACATGCTTTAACTCTTTCAACATACTTTGCAATGTTTTCATCTTCTCTCATCATCATTTGATCAAATTGTCCTCTCAAACTTTCTGCTTTGGCTCTTCTTACATTATCATCTCCTCCATAGATTTCTTTCAGCTCGTTCCACATTTCAAAGGCAGTTTTGCAATCCTTGATGTCATCAAATTCTTCATAACTCAGAGCAGATGCTATATCTATCATCATGTTATTGTGAGTCTTCTTTTCAGCAATATCATTGACAGATAATGTACTAGAAGGTTCTTCATATTTTTCATCAAGGTACTATAGTCCTGTACCACCAATGGAAGCCAGATGAAGCCTCATCAATCGTTGCCATGCTAAGAAGTTGTCCCTATTAAGTTTTGGAATTTCCCTTTTGTAAGACATTCTAATCTTTAGCTTAGATCCTTGAAATCTTTTCCTGTAAGCACCAAAAGCTCTTATACCAATTGTTGGAATTAAAGATAGAGTAACTGAGAGGGGGGGTGAATCAATTACTCACAAAAATTAATCCACAAATCCCTTAGATGTCTTAATGATCTAGTTATTGCTTTTACTCGGTAAACAACTATTGTAACTCGATAAATTAAACTATTAGTTTCTTTTCAAGCATTCATGCATGTAACTGAAAATAAAGTGAACACAAGAGACACCAATTTTAACGTGGAAACCCAATATGGGAAAAACCACCAAGTAACTAGTCACCAAATTTTCACTCTTCTGAAGTGAGCCCTATTAGGAGCCAACCATGTTAAAGGTTACAGTACATACTGTTAGGTGTGACCCTGTTAGAGGATTTAATCACCCTATTAGGAGTGGCCTTGCTAGAGGTCTTTAGAACAATTCAACTGAACTGTCACCTTGTTAGAAGATTTACAAAATGGCTGTTAAACCAACTTTGTTAAGAGATTTGAAATCACTGCTACAATGGTTAGAAAGCAACAATGAATTGACCTGAACAAGATGCAATTGAATTTGCTAGATATAGATCTCTATTCAGCATCATTAGATCCTCCGTGATCAAATATGACTTTGCTGCTCCTCAATGATCTTTGATCATCCTTCAAATTCGCTTCCACAATAATCAGTCTTCATATCACATTAACTTCTCATACCTCCACATCATACTTCTTTGAGTTCGTAGCTTGACTTCTTACTTATACCATTCAGATTGTCAAGTCGGCCCATTTACATGTTACATTTATCAATAATCCATTTATCAGTCAGCTATAGATATTACTCTTAAACAAATAAACTTTATTTTATAAGACAATGAAATCCTTTACTGGCCAACCTTGCTCAGTAAATACTGCTTCCAGGAATTTCCAAAGTTAACCTTCTTGACTCGGTTAATATTACAATATCCTTAAAATCCTTTGGCTGCCGAGTTTGCTTGGTAAGAACTGAATCTTACAAATTACCTTTGATGACTGAGTGAACTCGGTAAGAATTGTTTCTTCCAAATTACCTTTGATGACCGAGTGAACTCGGTAAGAATTGTTTATGTCATATTTTCTTCGATTACCGAGTGAGATCGGTAAGAACTAAAATTCTTTGATTACCTTGAAAGCTCAGTAAACACGGTCCTTTGCCTTTCTGATCTTCTGAGCTCAGTAGACACTATTCTTTGCCTTGCTGACCTTCTGAGCTCGGTAGACACTATCCTTTGCCTTGACCTTCTGAGCTCGGTAGACACTATCCTTTGCCTTGCTGACCTTCTGAGCTCGGTAGACACTATCCTTTACCTTGACCTTCTGAGCTCAGTAGACACTATCCTTTGCCTTGCTGACCTTCTGAGCTTGATAGACACTATCCTTTGCCTCGTTGACCTTCTGAGCTCGGTAGACACTATCTAATGATTGATGTGACATTTGTGTGACATCAAAGACAACACACAATTGAACAATTATATCCAACAATGGCCAGCACCACACTCACACATTGGAGAATTTAGATCCATCAACCTTATATAAAATATGAACACATAAAAATAAAATGAAACATTCAATTAGCAAGATATATTATTTTACATACATCCGTTATAGAAGAATCTATTTATCTTATGTCCACTGATTAATTGTATTAATTTTAACCTCAAAACTAAGTTGCATAAATCATTCTTCCTCATCAAACTTGACTGAAATGGCAAATTCACTAGAATTCTAAAGGAGATCTAGTAATAAAATAATCTCTCCAGTTAAAATTTAAAATGAAACTACATACAAGATTTGGTCAACTACTTGCTTAGTGAGAGTATAGGATAGAAAAGCTCTGTGATGACACTGAAAGCTATAGCTAAATAAAAAACACCACAACTCTGCAAAATAGATACATAAGTATTTGAGAGTTTCTTAGGTGGTTACAAACCACTCTTGCACCGTTTATGGATATCATTAAAATAAATAAAATATCTATTATTCTATAGTAGAAATAGAAATGTGCAATTTACAAACCACTCCTGCACTGTTTATGGATATCATTAGTTAACATCCTTTTCTTTGGTGTTTGCAACATAACTTGATTTTTTTTATCAAAATTGATATGCTACAAACTAATAAGGAGTATAATAACAACTAGTTGCAAAGGAACCAAATAGTAATAAGAGCACAAAATAAATCTAATTTTGCAAGCGTAACCCATATCTGGCACTAATCAAAACCAAAACTTTACTTTCTAAGTGAGAAAACAAAAGCAAAATGTATGTTTACACTTCAAAAACAATATTCTTAGAAAACAAAAATGAAATGCATGTTTACATTTCAAAAACAATACTCTGGTTGTGATTTAGCTAAATAAAGTTAGGATTACAAACTTCGCAAATCAGCTTTTGCACAAGACAACTGTTGCAATACAACATCTATTACAAAAAAAACCTCCCTTAAACTAAGCCTAAATGTTGTATACAACATATATTACACAAATAACACAACCTTGAACTAAGGATATGAATCAACATTAAATCCAACCATATAAATGTTGTTTTTTCCTCCTTACCATTCTAAGAAACTATGACTAAATAAATCCTTTAGAATCACATACAATAGATGAAATGAAAGATTTGAGAACCCCAAAGTAGTTACTTGTGACCTTCTTCACGCTATATTTCTTTTGCTTTATCTTATTAACCTCTAACTTGGTCTCTTTAGAAGACAAAATCTCTAGGACTTGTAGACATAAGCCTCTGCTACAAAAGCTATAGTGGATGCCATAAATAAGCTCTCCCAAGTAAGAGGTAAAACACCATCCAACTCTTCTTCTTTGGTTCTCCAAGATCCTTGTACAAGCCTCACTATTTATATCAATGCTTATAAGTAATGGCTAAATTTAACTTAAAAAGGAATGGAGAAGGAAAAACATGGGGACTAAACAAAAGTGAATTGATACTAACAAATCAATGAGCATTACAAAACATAAGGCTACCTACTGATGTGCTTTTTCTATCTATGACTTACAAAAAGAACCATTTTCATTCTCCTCATATGCTCCTTGATTGTCACAATATCTACAAAATGGGTTTTTCGAAAAAGCCTTACACACTTTTAAGCAAATCTTGTTGGCAGGTGTAAAGCCAGACTTCACAACCTTTTCCACCATACTCCTAGTCTGTGTGAAATTAGGAGCATTCGAACTAGTTATGAAACTCTATCAAGACATAATTGAAAGAGGATTTTTGTCCAATGTTGCAATTTCCTATGCCCAAATATACATGTATGCAAAGTGTGGAAGGATTGAGAAGTCAATAAACATATTTGACGAAATGCCTCAAGGGATGTTTTCTCATGGAATACAATAATAGTAGGATATTTACAAAATGGGTTCATTGAAAAGGCTATGGAAACCTTTAGTCAAATGCTTTTGACAGATATAATGCCAAACTTCACTACTTTTCCTAACATTCTAACAGTCCGTGCCAAAATGGAAGCATTAGATTTGGGTATGAACCTCCATCAAAGCATAATCAAAAGTGGATTTCTATTAGAAATCGTAACTACAAATGCCCCGGTAAACATGTATGCAAAATGTGGAAGCATACTTAAAGCACATGAAGTGTTTAATATAATGCCTCAAAGAGATGCCATCTTTTGGAACACCATGGTGACGAGATGTGCACAAAATGAGTTTTTTGAAAAGGCCTAGGAAAAATTCAAGCAAATATTGTTGGCAGATGTAAAGTCAAAATGCACAATCTTTGTCAGCATTTTACCTACCTACTCAAAGATAGGAGCTTTAAAGCAAAGTACGAATATACATCAATTCAAAATCAAAAGAAGATTTTCTTCAAATGTTTATTTTACCAATGCATTTATAGACATGTATGCAAAATGTGGAAACATTAACACGACACGTGAACTATTTGACAAAATACCTCAAAAAGATGTCATCTAATGGAATGCCATAGTTATTGGATATGCACAAAAAGGATTTTGCTATGAAGATATGCCACCTATATGCTCCTTGATTGTCACAATAGTTAACACATATTGCTTTAGATATAGAATGGTCCTAAGTTATAATCTTTTATGTTTAAATCAAACAAAGTATCTGACAAAATCCATGTGCCCATAGTCTGTAGCCTTTCTTACTCAATGTAAACTATTGTACTAAAAGCTCTTTCAAGGTACGAGGATGTTACATGCTCCTAAAATTGTATTGTTTACTAATTATATACTTTGCTAGAAAGTGAAACTCACCAATCCAACTAAATTTTCCTATATTTTTGTTTTACATGTACTAGAGTATTGAGTGCAGTTTTCTTTTTCTATCTATGAACATTGAAGTTTTAGGGACCACAAATAAAAAACCTTTCATAAAGACTAAAATTATCTTTATGGAAATTTTAAATCTCTAACAGTGCAATTACAATATAGTCGTCAACCAAAGCTTTAAAAATTGAAGTCAATGGACAAAAATTCTGTAGCAATTATCGTGTCTTTCTATATTTCAGTAGACATCATAAGAAAGGTGCCCCTCTTAATGGAATCCAATTAAGAAAGAAAAGTCACAATTCAAAACAAAAGTATGACAATGTCTTTCAGCTTGAAAGAAAAAAATTTGACATTTAAATCTTTGTTTCGAATAAAACCATTACAATCCTCCAAATTTATATCTAATATAATCTTCCTTCACTGAGTCATCCATCTTTAAGAACCAAATAGCTCTTGTTGGTTGTTGCATAAAATTATTAGATGCGATAGTCATAGTCTCTTGACTGATTCTGAGGATGGCTTTCAAGGTAGGAAACAAATTTGCAACATCTTTCTTAGTATCCTCTTTATCAAATTTGATGATGTGTGACTTATTGATTCCCTCCCATATCTCATGGATGCTTTTAGATATTACATCCAAAGAAGCATCCATGCTTGCTTTTGCCTCTTTGGCCTCCTCGTCATTGGTGTGGAAGGATTGTTTCTAGTGGATGTAGTGGATTGATTTGACTAAAGGTAATTGTCATCTAAATCATCAGCAACATTCAGAGGTGTATTAATTTCCTAGTCATCACCCATATCAATAGCCTCATCAATGAGGTTACCATCTTCAACATCTTGCACTGTTGTAGCTACATTTCCTTCTACCGTGTCATTTCCCACAATGACCGCTAGATCATTAAAATAGGTGAATGGCTGCCTCCTATACACTTTTGCAATCCTGAATTCATTTCTCTACATGTTGAAAAAATAAAATAATTAGATATTTGTTTGAAATTAGAATAGGACATGACTTTGAAGAGGGCATTACCTTTAGAAGTTCATCCCATATGCTATCGTCAGCATCCATGCATTGAGTTGTCTCATTCCAAGCAAGCCCACTTGTATTTCACAACTCTTTCATTACTCTATACACTGACTTCCATGTTTTTAATTTATTTAAAAAGTTATCTATTCCAAGATTCAACTTTAACTCTTCATTGAATCTCCTCTCTATCATTATCCACGCTTCTTTCCTATAACCTCCTTCACCTTTCCTTCCTAGAGCAACTTGCTCAAGGAGCAAGTCCAAAAGTTTTCGCTCATATCTCTAGTCCATACCACTTTTGGACTTTGAGAAGAACTAGCAATGGGGGTAGCAATAGGGGTAGAAAGGGGGGGTATACGAACATCCTCATGTATGCTTGTTAATAGATATGTGAAAGACATTTTCACCTTTGAAATAAGCAATTGTTATGCTGCTACAAAAGTTGCAATTAGTAATGAGTTGTTAGAGTGTGTGGTTCCAAAGACTTCTAAATGAAAGCATAACAATAATTGTGATTCACAATTCATAAATCATAGTTTTAAATCACTTAATCAACAGTTTATACCATAATAATGATTCTGATTTGCAATCCATAAATCATAATTTTAAATCATTCAATCAACAATTTGAAAGCATAACAATAATTCTGATTCACAATTCCTAAATCACTTAATCAACAATTTAAAGCATAACAATAATTTTGATTTGCGATTCCTAAATCATAGTTTTAAATCACTTAATCAATAATTTAAAGCATAACAATAATTCTAATTCATGATTCCTAAATCACAGTTTTAAATCACTTAATCAATAGTTTAAAGCATAACAATATTTTGATTCATAATTCTTGAATCATAGTTTTAAATCACTTAATCAGTAGTTTAAAGCATAACAATGATTCTGATTTGCAATTCATGAATCAGTAGTCTATACAAAGTGTCAATTTGAGTATTGTAGCTATTCAAAAGTGAGGAAAAAAGTGTAAATGTGAGTAAAAAGAATAACTAATGTCGATAAAAAGAAACAAATGTTGAGATCTATAGTCCTCCCACATCCTTCCTATTATTTCATCGCAAAAATTTCCCTAATCATCTCTATCTCCTTGAGTCATCCCATAAGTTTCAAGAATTGGCACATTTATCCCATCATGATCATCATCCTCTTCAATTTCCATATCGAGTGGAACACCATCTTCTATCGTAATGAAATTGTGTAGTATGCAATAGGCTAACACGATCTTTGTTCAACTCATGATACTATAGGATGTTGCATGCCTCAAGATAGGAAAACATTGCTTCAAAATACCAAATGCATGTTCTATCACATTCCTAGGAGAGGAGTGTTGGTGGTTAAATAGCTCATGTGCACTATTGATTGGGTTTTCTCTGGAAAACTCTTTTAGGTGGTACCGCATACATCGAAATGGAGCAAGAAATCTAGGAACATTTGGATAGATGACATCAACTAAATAGAACTTTCCTATACAAAAGAAAAATAATACTATAGATTGAAAATTGCATAAAAATTATGGTTAACAATAATGACGATATAATCATTAAAATTATGATTTAATATACTTGGGAGAACTAGTAGTGGATCTACTCTTGAAAGAGCCAAAGCAAGAACACGACCATTTGCAACTGACCCTTCCCAACTAGCAAGAACATATTGAAACTTGTAGTCAAATGAACATATACCCATTACATTTTGTGATCGGTTGCCTTTTCTATCATGATATTTTGCTTAGTTTTCCACATCAACGGTAACTGGTATATGGGTTCCATTAATTGCTCCAATACAGTCCTAATGTAAGAAATATTATTGTCATATCTGTAGCAATAGCCTTAAGTGAAAAAATACATGACAATATGAGATTTACCTTAAAGTACGGATCAAAATGGTCCTTCCCTATAATTTCTAGAGGATTATTTGGAGAAGGGGGCAAAAAGTAACTGGTATGGAGCGATATGATAGCCTTCAAGACCTTGTGGAAGTAGCAACTCACTGTCTCTCATGAGTGACCAAAGTTATGGCCAATCTTACGATTCCTTCAATTGCGGCCAAGAGTATGTAGGAACATAATTATTTGTTCTTCCAATTTCATGTTTATCATATCTTTAATGCTCCCTTTCTCACTTAGAATATTGGAAAGTTTGAAGAATGCTCCTCTACTCATGCATATTTGGTCGTGGCAATCTGTCTCATTGGAATATATTATACATTTATAAAAAGGATAGGAAACCCTTCTTCACTTGCGCCTATGTCTTCTAGCATCTTCTAATGTTGCTATTGTGAATACTACTTAGGTTGCAAGCAAAATGGAAAGTACATGCAAGAGTGTGATCTTCCCAACAATGCTTCTGTAAACTTGTATATCATTAGTAGGATCCATCAAATGCCCTATAACATTTTAATGGAGTTACTAGTTGGTATTATCATATAATTTGTACGTGGTATTATAAACATTACTACAAAGTTATTACAAGGAAAAGAACAAATAAATTGTTAATAATATCAATTAGTTTCAAAATCAATTATGTCAGCCAACAAGTGTGAATATACATTTCTATACTATTTCAGTCACATGTTATAAACTACAATAATCATCACATGTTCTAAACTACAATAATTACAATTTGCATTTAATGGCCCATTGTCTTGTTGTAGATCTACAGTTTCAAAACTAACTATAGAACTCACACTAGAAATAAGTGATGATGATGAACCTGTTAGGATTAAACCATGAATAGAAATAACAATTACATGCAAATATAACCAATAACAGGAAATAATAGATCACATAGAAAAGAACACAAGGCACCAAGATTTAACATGGTTCACCCAATCCTTAGGCTACGTCCACCTAACGACAAGTCCAATATTATTACGATCTAGTGATTACAACCTGATTACAATCTGTAATCCCTTACAACTCAATACCATTGCAAAAACCAATTTTGCATCACCTTATGAAACAATGCCTAACTCTAAGCCCTTTTTATACAAGTATTAAACCACTTTAGGGTTATAATTAATAATTACATGTCGGCCCAAAATCTCAATAAAATTTATGAAGTATGTACAGTACTTTCCTGATTAGTCACCACAAACTAACAATCTCCCACTTAGGGACTAATCAGGCTCCACACTAAACAACGATCTCCCACTTCGAGACTAATCTTGTAGCTATTCCTCTGCTCCACGAGGCTCCCACTTAATCAAACCACCCTGGACTCTATTATTCTTTTATTCATGTTTAGTCTAGAAGACCAACCAAAGCTGAAGAGGAGGTCAATTTCTCCCTTGTGACTACCTTTGTAAACAAATATGTTGGATTGTCATTTGTATGTGTCTTGTCTAGCTTTAATTTTCCATCCTCCAAAACTGATCGAATGAAATGGTACCACAACTGTATGTGTTTGGTCTTTGAATGTAGAGCTGAATTCTTTGCAACATGAATGACACTCTGACTATTTGTAAACAAACAATCATCCTTCTAAGGGTGTCCCAATTCTTCCAAAAAGAACTGAAGCCATATCATATCCTTGGCTGCCTATGTAGTAGCTACATATTGTGCCTCTGTAGTTGATAAAGCATTAACCTTCTATAACCTAGAAACCCAACACATGGCTACCCCACCGACAATAAAGACACAACCTGTAGTACTCCACCTGGTATCAATATCCCCTACCAAATTTGAGTCAACATAGCCTTGTAAATTAGTAGTAGAGCCCCCAAAGTGTAAACACTTATTGGATGTTCCTCTCAAATATCTGAGAATCCATTTGACTGAATTCCAATGCTTAATTCGTGGATGACTCATACACCTGCTAACAACTCCCATTGCATGTGCAATATTTGGCCTAGTACATACCATAGCATACATCAAGCTTCCTACAGCTAAAGCATAAGATACCTTGGACATCTTATCCTCCTCTTCTTATATCTTGGGACACATCTCCTTAGTCAACTTCAAATGACCAGGTAAAGGTGTGTTGATAGCTTTAGCATTCTCCATAAAGAAACGTTGCAACACCTTCTCAACATAATCAACCTGAGATAGCATCAATTTTATGTTCTTCCTATCTTTGCAAATCTTCTTACCAAGGATTTGTTTTACTGCCCCGAAATCTTTCATAGCAAATGCATGTGCTAATTGGCGTTTCAACTCCTTAATATGATCCATGTTAGGCCCAACTACAAGCATATCATCAACATATAAACATAAAATAATGTAGCTATCATCATCCAACCTCTTAAAATAAACACAATGATATGAATGACACCTATTGTATCCATGTTGATGCATAAAACTGTCAAATTTCAAATACCATTGCCAAGGTGCTTACTTTAAGCCATATAAACTTTTCTTCAATTTGCACACTAAGTTCTCCTTAGCTTTGACCAAGAAGGAAGGCTATTTTAACATCAAGCTGCTCTAAATGCAAATCTTTAGTAGCCACAAGACTTAAAACAGTATGGATAGAAGTCATCTTAACAACAGGAGAAAATATCTCGTCAAAATCAATGCCCTTTTTCTATGCAAATCCTTTCACAACTAACCCGGCTTTAAATCTTTTCTTACCTCCTTCCTCTTCTTTTAACTTATAAACCCACTTATTTTGTAAAGCTCTTTTACTTGCAGGCAACTTGCACAAATCACATGTCTTATTCTTCAGCAAAGAGTCCATTTCATCTTTCATTGCAGACTCCCACTGAATCTTAGTATCCACCTACACAACTTCCTCGTAACATTCAGGTTCACCAGCATCAATAAGTAAAATAGAATACAAAGAGAGAGAAAATCTTTCTAGAGGTATAATTTTCTTTGTCGATTGTCTAACATTCACTGGTGTGTGTGGTATTTGTTGTTGCTATTATTGCACATCATGAGAAATGGTCGGAACATCATCTTTTGGAGTATCATCTAGCACTACATAATCATCTTCTTTCTTCTCATGTTGCTGCAACAAATATTTGTACAACACTTTATTATTGAATATGACATCCTTGCTTCTTACAATTTTATGATTTTTAAAATCCCAAAGCCTATAACCAAATTCATTAATGCCATATCCAACAAATACACATTTCTTTGACTTAGCTTCTAGCTTGGTTATGTTTTCAGAATCTATGTGAGAAAATGCTTCACAATCAAAGGTTTTGAGAAAAGAATAACTCACCTTCTTACCAATCCATGCTTCCTCTGAAATACCACAACTCAAAGGAGTAGAGGGACCTCTATTAATCAAGTATGCAACATTGTTGATAGCCTTCACCCACATGTATAAGGGCAACCCAACATGCAACCTCATGCTCCTTGCACGCTCCATTATAGTCATGTTCATGCATTCGACCACTCCATTTTCTTGTGGAGTCCTTTGAACAATTTTCTGTCTCTGAATACCATTAGTGGAGCAATAATCTTCAAATGCATGACTGCAATACTCACCACCATTATCAGATTTGAGACATTTTAATTTCTTACCAGTCTCATTTTCAACCAAGCATTTCCATTTCTTAAAAGTTTGAAACTCATCAAATTTCTGTCTAAGGAAATAAATCCATACCTTTCTAGTTGCATCATCAATAAATGTAACATAATAATGAGATCCTCTAAGGGAAGATACCTGAGCCGGTCCCCATACATTGGTATGCACAAGCTCTAATTTCTCCTTTTTGTTTTCCTTTCTAGTCTTTACAAAACTCACTCTCTTTTGTTTTCCATACACACAAATTTCACATAAATTCATATTAACACATTTCAAACCTGGTGAAACTTTCTTTGAATGAAGTACTTTCATACCTTTCTCACTCATGTGCCCAAGTCTATTGTGCCACAACACTGTATCAGAATTTACAATAGCTATTTGTTTTCCCTACTCAACTACAATAATTGTTCCTAAACATTCATTTTTCTCTAAAACAATTAAAGTAGAAGGAACAATATGACCTATACAAAGATATAAGGTGCCTACTTTCACAACTTTTGCTACTACAAGGGAACCTTTTGAAACCTTCCAATTTTTATCATTAAAAATAACTACACAACCATCACCACTGAGTTGCCTTGCTGAAATAAAATCCCTACTCAACCTTGGAATATGTCTTACCTCATGTAGTAGTCAATGATTCCCATTCTGCAACTTAATTTTAACTTTTCCCTTTCTAAAAATCTAACAGGGTTCATTATCCCCCAAATAAACAAGCCCAAAATCCCCTTGGACATAATCAATGAAATATCTTCTATGAGGTGTAGCATGAAATGAAGCACCTAAATCTAAAACCCATGAATCATCAACACTCTCTAAAGACAGAAGCAAAGCATCCTCTTCAAATTTGTTACTTACCACATTTGCCTCCTTGTCTCCATTTGGTTTATCTCCTTCATTTTTCTTTCGATTCCAACAATCTTTCTTTTTATGCCTTGGTTTCCCACAATACTAGCAGTCATTTGGTCCTCCTCCCCTTTGAATTTCCTCTTGATTTTCCACGATTTTTGGAATTACTTCCTCTCTTAGTCATTCTGTCTCGACTTTGTGTGTTCAAAGCACTTCTTGATGTAGATCCACTTGAGGTTTTCCTACGAGTTTCCTCACTCAAAATAACATCGATCACATCGTCATATTTTAGGGTACTAGATCTAGGAACAAAATTACTCACAACCATTACCAAGCTATTCCAACTTTCAGGCAAAGAACACAAAATCAAGAGAGCCCTAATTTCTTCATCAAGATTGATACCCACAGAAGATAACTGACTATTAATAGTATTAAACTCATGTAAATGATCTGCAACAAATCCACCTTCTGCCATTTTCATATTAAATAAATGTTTCATGAGAAATACCTTGTTTGAAGTGGAGGGTTTTTCATACAATGTCGCTAAGGTTTTCATCAACTCTTCTATTGTCTTCGCTTTTGTAATATTAAATGCCATCAATGGTGCTAGGCATAATCAAATGCTTCCAAGTGCCTTTTTGTCTAAAAGATCCCATTCGTAATTTGACATAGATCCCTGATTCTTGGTTTTTCCTTCCAATGGCTTCCATAAATCCTTCTGATAAAGATAGTCTTCTATTTGCATCTTCCATAATTGAAAGTTCTACCCATTAAATCTGTTAACCCTTAGCTTACCCTCGTCTGCCATCGCTCCCACTTGACCATGAGACTCCCACTCAACTGTGAGACTTTTCTATAGAGGATAACTAAAAAACACAACCTTGCTTGAACACCACTTGTTAGGATTAAACCACAAATAGAAATAACAATTACATGCATATATAACCGATAACATGAAATAATAGATCACATAGAAAAGAACACAAGGCACCAAGATTTAATGTGGTTCACCCAATCCCTAGGCTACGTCCACCAAACAACAAGTTTGATATTATTACGATCCAATGATTACAACCTGATTACAATTTGTAATCCCTTACAGCTCAATAACGCCGTAAGAACCAATTTCACATGACCTTATGAAACAATGCATAACCCTAAGCCCTTTTTATACAAGTATTAAACTACTTTAGGGTTATAATTAATAATTACATGTTAGCCCAAAATCTTGATAAAATTTATGAAATATGTATAGTACTTTCTTGATTAGTCACCACAAACTAATAGAACCTCCATCCAAATATGTAGCATCCAACCTATTTAATATGAAGTTAGGTGAAGGAAGTGGAAAAATAGGAGATGGGAGAGGAAGCGGTTTTCCATTTGACCTCTCAGCAAAACTATGGCAGCATGAAGCAGGGTTGGAAGGTGATGGTGACCTGGAGTCTGCCCCGAGTCTAAACCCATTCATAGAAGTTGTATCAAGACTATCCCTTTGAGAGCCTATTGAAGACTTGGAGCTTCCCTTATTATTTGACAAAAACTTGAATTTTCAAAAACCATCGAATATATTATCTTGCCAGTCTACAAGATTATAGGCCAAATGCCAATGCAATTTTACAAGCCAAATGCCATTATCTTACTTCCTTTCTTGACTTATTTTGAAGAAGATTTCCTCCACAGAGAGCAATGACAACTAGAGTGAAGCAAACCATACCCATGGGGTTGTAATGGTTCTACTTTGAACACCTAATTAAAAGAAACAATATTAAGAAAACATACCTACAATCATATATATAGCATATTTGCTAGTGCTTTTTGAGTATAACATTTAGATAAAACTATTTATACAGATAATATAGTAGACTTGAAAATTTGAAGCTACAACAGGTAGCTATGACAACTATAGTGAAATAGGCCATGCCCATGACGACAATATTGTTGCAAGAAGAAAACATATCCACCGTTACAAATACCATAGTCAACCATAACTTCTTTGATCTATAAAGAGTTGAAGAATATGTGATTATGTTGGACATACTGCAGTGCTATGGAATGTAACAACAACATATTCAACTTGTTCATAGATACCCCTCTTAATATAGAAAGTTTGTATGAACAAGGTGAATTGTTGAGCTTATTACAACCTGCCAGTATTGCAAACATGCACTACAATATCATGTATTCTTCAATTGCAAATATTTTCTCATAACCCATTGCAATGCTTTATTGGGTAAAATCTAGGAATGCTATTATAGAACATGGCTTATCAAATGTACTACCCATATAATAATAAAATTACAAGCTTAGACTTTACCTTTCAATCCCAAGATGAAGCTTTGCTATGATGTCCTTTTATAATATGATGGGGTTGTTTAAGGTTAGAATACTATGTGGCAGTTTACAACCAACACATGGTATAAAAGATCCTTTTAAGTTGTTTATATAGATATCATATAATCATATCTTTATTTACCTTTTATTATATAAAATACAACTTTCTATTTTATCTAGCCCACGTTTCTTATTCTGCTTTCTCTTACGCGCTTTCTCATTGCATTTCATAGCTCCTATTGTAGGTGGCTTTACATATCAGTGTTGAGTTTTCGATATGGTCTTCTCCTTGTGCATCAGGTAACCCCTCTATTTAAAATTTATATTGCCAATCTAGCAATTTCTTATTATTTATGGGATATTTTTGTCAACAAATATTTGTAATCATGATAGATGGTATCACAAAAAGTTTATGTGCCATGCACCTAGGATTAGTTTGTTTAGCTATATGATATGTTTCTTGATTGTACATGCTACGACCATCACTTTTAGATTTAGTAAATATGTTCTATGTCAAAGTATATATATCATATCCATGTATCTTTACTTGCAGATACATGTTGGTGTTATCTTCAATTGTTTTATACCTTCTTGTGCATCTCTAATATTGTAGTCATGAATTACCATAGGTTTGATAAAATTATAATGCACACTAGACATGGAGAATCAAGATTAAGGGTATTGCAAGATATCTTGCTAGTGCATGAAATGTTTTCTAGATGTATATTAAAATAATTCACTCAAAGAAATTTGAAGACAAAATCTCATCAATCAAAAGTTCAATTCAAGTAACCCCTCTATTTAAAATTTATATTGCCAATCTAGCAATTTCTTATTATTTATGGGATATTTTTGTCAACAAATATTTGTAATCATGATAGATGGTATCACAAAAAGGTTATGTGCCATGCACCTAGGATTAATTTATTTAGCTGTATGATATGTTTCTTGGTTGTACATGCTACGAACATCACTTTTAGATTTAGTAAATATGTTCTATGTCAAAGTATATATATCATATCCATGTATCTTTACTTGCAGATACATGTTGGTGTTATCTTCAATTGTTTTATACCTTCTTGTGCATCTCTAATATTGTAGTCATGAATTACCATAGGTTTGATAAAATTATAATGCACACTAGACATGGAGAATCAAGATTAAGGGTATTGCAAGATATCTTGCTAGTGCATGAAATGTTTTCTAGATGTATATTAAAATAATTCACTCAAAGAAATTTGAAGACAAAATCTCATCAATCAAAAGTTCAATTCAAGTGACAGGTATACAAAACTTGCATAAAGATTATTTTTCTATTCAAACGTGAAAATGGAAACAGTAAAGAATGGATGCCCTATTTTCCTTGAATTTTTATTGATGTACAAGTGTATATTTTGCTTGCTTATTAAATGTTTTCTCTAACCTTGATATAACTGAATTTTTATTGATCATGGTGTTAAAGCATAGAAAGTTAAGAACAACATGGAGATATAATTGAAGTCGTTACTTGATTCCAATCTAATGTACTTAAAATGTGACATAATTACTATCTAGAGTGCTTTAGTTATTTTTTTAGACCTAATTAGAAAAGAATTAAATTTAGAAAGAGTTCAGCCATTATAAATTTCTGTGTAAAATATAAATAATCAATTTAGTTACTTCTTCATTGGCTATTTCAATATAACAGTCTTGTTCTGCATCTAAATTTATGGAATTGAAACATGTTTCATATGCCTTCCACCTAGCACATTCGCCTTCCACCTAGCACATTACCCTCTTGGTTTTCTTGAATCTTCATTTTTATTGTTGTGTTCTTTAGATACATTGGCCAGGTTTCCATAATCTATCTTGTCTACAACGAATTATTGGCCTACCGTGAGCTCACAATTTTGTCACAATTTCCTTACAGTCAAGAGAAGACGGAGTGACAAAAACATTGAAGAAGATAGGAAACACCTTTCTATGTTTCAAATTCTCTATTCATATGTTTTGTCCATTTTTTATTTTATAGAAATCATCCAAAGTATAAGTTCATTAATAATTTACATGTACCAATAGCTGACTATTGGTACCTCAGTACGAATTTGTTGATTTTAATTTGAGTTTTTATTTTTTTTCAGGCATCTATAATGTAGGACTGTTGAGACATTTTTGAGGTGGTTAAGGACATTATTAAATAACTACCTTTTGATCTTTGTGTATATACTAAATCCTACAATGTCTTTTTTCGATCTATAAGCCATAATGATAATTATAAATAATTAACTTTTATAGCAATAATAGAAAAAATCATCAAAATTTAATGATTTAAAATCTATAGATGTGCAAAATTAACTATAACTATAAATAATTAACTTAATAACAATAATAGAAAAAAAATACGTCAATATTTAATATTTAATGATTTAAAATTGCAAATGTGTAAAATTAACTATAACGATATGCTTCTCCCAATACAAAACTTCTCAACTTGATGGGCACATGCCAAGGCTCTAAAATAAGTGAGGCCTTTAGATGCAACTATTATTCACATAGAATTGAAATGCACATATCATCACATTGTGAAAGGTGGAGAAATCAAAATCCTAGTTTTGTAAAGCAGTTTTGAAAATGTTTTGATGTGACATTGGATCCGTTTGAATAGCTCGTGGGCATCAGGCTTAATTACTTTGCTGGTTTGTCATGTGGGGTTTATGTGACAGGCTAGGAAACTAAAAAAATCCAGTAGTCAGAAAACACAACTTTGTAATTAATTGCGTGGACTTTTATGAGTATTGTGTTTGTCACTTCATCATGTTCTAGGGATAAAAGGTTTCATTATAACTGCTTCTTTTGAACCATAAAGCCTTATGTTTTTGGCTGCTTACTAACAGGTAGAAATTATTGTGGCATCCATGTATTTCTTATTCAAGAAAATTAAGACTAAACTTTCTTCAATCAAATTTATTAAGTTCAATTGTATTGTTTTTAGAAAGGGTATTTTAAAAAAAATCTGGAGTTAAGTGCGGTTGAGGTCGTAAATAAAAGATTTCATTGTTCTTGGCCTAATTTGGATATGTTGATGACTCTGTTAAACAGCTAGTCTTTTCCCCATTTTCCCTCACCAGTAGAGCGAATCCAAGATAGGGGTCATGGCCTCCTTGTTAAGAGCTTGAGTAGATGAAGACCAAATACTGAAATAAATTAACCTTGATAGGGCCAGAGATATGGATAGGGCAAAGACCCTCACCTCCTTTCATAATTGGTGTCATCACTCTACTGAAGGATAAGCAATCCCAAGGTCCCTATCTATATATCTGCGACCTGATCAACCTTGCTCTCAACCATCTCTCTGAAGGCTGCTTTGCCCTATCCATATCTATGTGGATGGATATTTTTCCATAGAATAGATAGGGCAACGACCCCTCCACATCGAGGATATGGAGGTAGGGCACAATAATATAGAAGGGGCAAAACTCAAAATGGTAAGACAACACTACTAGAGCTGGTGGTAAACGACAACTAGGGCAACACCCAAAAAGGGCTCGACCCAGAAAAGATAATGTAAATCCACAATATCAAATTCTTCTATTCCAAACTCGCTACCTATTCAACTCACCCTCCTTGCAGATAATTTATAGAATAAACCACAATAGACTAGCTTGCAAAGAATGACAATAAATCCAAAATTTTATGGGCGAAAATGGACTGGCACAATGTATATGAACAATGCACCTAAATTTATTGCACGAGAATTTACCTCTAAATGGCTTACACTCTGCCCCACGTATATGTCTATGCCCCACCTCTGAATCTTTGCCTCTGCAATCATTTTGGAACCCTAAAAAAAAAAAGAATGAAAGATGCAAATATGAGAACCCTGCAATGGGAGAACCTTGCATTTCTATGCAACAATACCAGAAAAAAATGGAGGATCACAATACCAAATTCCTTCGCCTAATACGAAAGACCCACAATATTTATGAATGCGAATGACAAAGGTAAATTTGAGAACCACACAAACCCAAAATTTTATATTTTTAAACAAAATAAATATGAAATAGAAATAAGTATTCCTATTCCACTTATATTTTACCAAGTTTTGGAACGCTTATTCCCATTGTATTCCTATTTACAATTGAAAGTTGTTACACCCAAACGAATGCATATATGCCCACTCCGTCGGTATTTCCCGTTGCGAAACGGGCCCGAGTTTAGACATCGCCGCTATTGCGCACCTAGGTGCGATTGAATAAAAAAATATTCAAGTTAATGGGGTCAACCGGGTATCAAGCGGTCGATAATACGGGGAAGTTACAGTTCTGACAAAGATTCAACGGGAATATACTGCCCCCAATAAAATAGCTTCCGTTGTCTTTGGTAGATGGCCGCTTTAATGGTCTTGTTGAGGCATAGATATCAGAGGGGTTCTCTCATTCAATGAGCCGAACTCCACTATATTTTGGAGGATTTATTCTGTAAAACCTGTGAAATTTAGTTGATTTTTGTAAAATTGGGTGGGCATAATGTCAGATGCAGTGGTGAATGGATTGGCCGGTGCAGGAGGCGGCATGGTAGCCCAAATCATCACATACCCTTTGCAAACGGTAGGTCGATTTTTATTCGTTTATAAAAAAAAATAAATTAATTTGGATATAATAAGGATCGATCCCGGGTCTATAAGCTTTGAGTATCGTGTGCTCAGGTTAATACACGTCAGCAGACGGAGCGTAAATTAAAGGCAGATGGCAATAAGAATCTAGCAGAAAGAACTGTAGCTCGGCCTAAGCTGCCAGTTGGAACCCTACATCAGATTTACCAGGTATTTTTTCAGTTTCTCCTTATTGTTTGTTTGTTTCATTCAATTAATTAGTTGAACTTATATTTCTTTGTGGATTTTTTATTGTTTTGCTTTGTTTTAATGTTTTAATTGCTCAAATTAGCCTTTAATTTGTTTATGTAGGTGATCAGAGAAGAAGGATGGGGAGGATTATACAGCGGGCTCATGCCTTCCATGGTGGGAACTGCTGCATCTCAGGTGAGCAATAACTGAACTTAAGCGAGGGTTTATATGTTTAGTCTTTGTTATGTGGGATATATTTGCTTCTTTATCTTGACTGTTTTAGAAAACAATGCTTCTCTTGAAGTGGTGGACTGGTAATATTTTTTTTTTTTTATAGATAAAAGGCCAAAGCCAAGATTAATTATTATAATGTGTTATGATTAATTATTATTATTTGTTTAGCTCAAATATATTCAAATCTAAGACCTCTCACATAAGAAACTCACAATTTACTGTTGTGAACTCATAATATTTCAAAATATTGCATTTTAAAACAGAGTTTTTAAAACATAATCATTTTTTTCCTAAGAACCATCCCCTAAGATAGGAAGATTATTACTATGGGTATTTTTATTTGATTAAATATTTCTCACCAAAGAACTATTATTATAATTTATCTTTGGTATACCCCCAAAACTAGAGGAAAGAGAAGCTTTTAGGCCTAAGCCATGTCCAAGGGATATCTTTGCGCATTTAAAGTTGTTCAGGATTTTCTCTCAGCATCGTCTTTCACGGAAAATCACAGTGTGCAGGATATGCTATTTTACCCAATCTTAACACTTTATGATGCCACCTTGGGTAGTAGCCTGGAGCTCCAGTTAAAAGTCTATTTCGTTTTGCCAGGAGTTGATTTTTTCTTGGAAGTCTATTTTCTATTGTCACTGGAGCTCATTCATTCAATTAAAATAGACTACCTAGCGTTGTTGTAATATTAGTTGGCCTTCGAAGCTCCTTATAATGGCGGTTTTAGGTGTTTCGTACAAGTCAGTTGCCTATCAGGCACAAGAGATTCCCCTTGTTGAAGAGCACAAGGAGATTTCTTTCTGTTGACCTTATATATTGTTCAACTTTTGTACCCTTCAGTGTACTCTGGACCTTGCCAATCCAAGGTTCTAGAATGTGATTAGGATGCTCCCTATTATTTTGAACAGGTCTACTGTGACCCACCCTTTTGAGTTTCTGTCATTTTGAATAAGACCGTTTCAACTGTTCATTCAGGGTTTTCTTTTGAGGGATCTAGCTGTTGGCTCTTTGACAAGGGCATCAACAGACAGTTTGGAAGTTTGATATCCTTTTAAATTCCAGTTCTTTACAGGTGTGGAATTTTTTTAAGCTCTTGACACTAGTTTAGGTTCAGCTGTGCAGATTTGGTCCAAAAAAATTCTGGGGGTTGTGGTTGTCCATTAAAAAATATATAAAAATTAATGACATACATATCCAATGCCAACTATCATCATATAATAAGAAAACCTATAAAAACTAAGAATTCTACAATGTTAGTCAAATTTGAAAATATGTAATAAAAGTAAATATAATAATGTCATCCATCAACCATCAACCATTGCCAATCAAGGATCAATATCATAAGGGTGTTCGAAAATATCATTGTTAGATGGTATAGGTATCAGTATATTAGAAGAAGCATAATTAATGCCATTAGAAGGCTCTCCCACACTTTCTAGTTGACTCATTTACAACATCAACAGCAGCAAGGTTGGAAGTGGAGGCATCCAAGTCAATATGCCCTGGCTCGATATCACGTTGCTTTGTAGCCACTTTGATTATGTGGAAGGACACATAAGTTGAAATGCACATAGACCTTTTCTGAGTTTAGTTGATAGCCCTTTATTGAGTGGATGGAGTATGTGCTCTTATTCCTCTTAGCAACCTATTCAAACAAAATCAGAGAGGTTAAAAGACAAGTTTTTTTAAAAATAAAATTAATTTGCAACAGAGTTTTGGTTGAAAGAGTTTGCAGGTGTGTGAATGATTGGATATGAAAGTACCAGCAATTGGAGCATCGACCTTAAACTTGTCACAAAGAGCATGAATTCTGATTTTATTGGAGTGCAAAATCCATGAACTCAATCCTAACTATATTTTGCATGTCAAGATCAATGAAAAGTCTATGTAGTGCTGCCTTCTACCATTGCCTAGCTTTCCATCTCTATATGGGGCAATCCTTGTCATATAAATTAGGAGGAATGTCAACTCTATAATATTTGAGACTCAATGAAAAGGCAAAAAGACGTAATGTGGCAGTTATCTTTTTCCATCTCTCTCCAATAATCTATGCTCCCCCAAGTTTCTGGGATGGGGATGACAAGGGACGATGGGACGGGTTTTTGGGACAACAATTTTTTTTGCCAATTTTGGGGATAGGGCTGGGGACGGTTATATATATATATATATGGAAAAGCTGAAAATATAAAATACATAGGGAAATTTGCATATATACATTACATTCATATGAAGACATGGATAAACCATGCCATTTAAACATCGTAGAACCTTAACATACAAAATTTCAATAATCAAACTCAATGCTCAATATGCTATAATGCATTCATAATTTGGAATTATTGTCAATGTGCGTGTAATATTAAAATAATAACATAAAACTTGAAATATACCCAAGAACATAATTTAGAACATTTTTAATAGCAACAAGAGCAATTACTCACCTTTCAAATCAAAACACACTACTATCATTTAATTCTGAAACTACACTTCCAATTCATTGTAAGTGAACTGATATTAATACAAAAAGGTCCTTCCTACAGTTCTAATCACGATATAGGTTTGTTATAGTGAGACATATCTTGATGCAACTTCCAATATTCACCATATCTTCCACAAAGGACCTAAATCAACCCAAGACCAACCTAGCACTGATGTATTGCTAGAAAATGACATAAGGATGCATGTTCTAGGTCTATAATGCACTTTTCAGGCTTTCCTAGCACCTTGCAAACAATCTACTATATAATAATGAGTGTGTAGCGTGACTATAACAGCAATATTAATTCTATGATTCTTTATATAATGTTGTTAAATACTAATAAGAGGGTCCCAAATAGCAGGAATTAACTACCAAACAGTAATATGCATGTTAGGGTGAACTTGGAAGGAGGGGCCCACTTTATAATAAAAAAAGAAAACTATTTAGTAAGTGCTGATGTTGTCTATAAAATTGGGGATGCCCAGTCGTCCTAGGGACTTTCAAGGTGTCCCCAACTGTGCTTAGGACATACAAACATCCCAAATAATTTCCCGAAGTCCCCAAGTTTTCAGGACATTTCCTGGGAATTTTCAAAAAAGGGGCACAGGTTGGAACGTCCCTTACCTGCGTTCCCATCCTAGGGACATCCTTGTTTCCAAAACTTGGCCTTTCTGGGCAGGGATGTGTCCTCGGGGAACATAGCCAATAATTTTGTGTAGCTATTTGAAGAATGTTTTTTCAAGGTCTTTCTCTTGCTCATTAATGATGTTTTTTTATCTTCCTAATCATTAAGTTGATGCTATCACATATATACACACACACACACATGTAATTTCCCAAAAAAATTTATCCATATGGGTACAAGAAGTCACACTCTATATGGGCTTAATGCAATTGACGAAATATTCTACCTGATTCCGCTAAAGTTCTAGATTGCCTTAATGTGGGCCAATTTTGGCTGATCACCATGTTAAAAATTGCCTCTAAACCTTCAAAGTTGTCTTAAGACAATTGTGCTTGAGGGAAAATGGGCCTCAACAACCTATTTGAAAATAAAAAATAAAAAATTAATGATTCTTAAAGGAAAAATATAAGCTTTTTAGTTAAAAACTTAAGTGAAACATTTTCATTGAAGTAAATATTATTGCTCCACTTACCTTCACATCTCCAATTTTGAGAATGTTCTAAACACGCCTTGTGGCATATGGTGGTTGGTGAAGAACATTTGGATCACTTTAACCTTGCCATACACCCATTTGATCCAATCAATTTTGGTGCCAATTTTCATTAGCATAAGGTCAAGGGAGCACAAACAACACAAAGTGCCCAAAAGATTTGTGAATAATACTTAACCAATAAACCAATAAACCAATTGTTCTATACTTTTTTGACATTGCTTGTTATTACTTGAACAATGTTTGTGACCCCACTTCCTTAGTAGTTGTCATGGTATCATTAGCATCCTTCATTGGAAATGATGGTCAACCCTGTCTCAACCACGAAGCCCTTATGGGCTTCAATGTCTCCTCTATGATCATCACCTTGTTTCCAATAAGGTGTCATAAGCTTTCATACACTTTCTCAAAACCTTGGCTTCACTAATGGATGTGCTTCACTAGGTGTAACATTTTTGTTTCATTGTTTGTGTTCTATTGTAACATTGGGAGTTATATTTAATGTGGGTGTCATATTGGAATTTAATATTGTATTTATTTAATATCTGGGAAAATATTTTAAAGTGATAACTTAGTTACTAATATATTTTTTTGATAGGTAATGGACTGAAGCCTAGATTAATTATTATTTATTGAGATTAATTATTATTATGTGTTAAGCTTGAGTAGACTCGAACTCAAGACTTTCCATATGAGAAGATCATATGTTCCTGTTGTGTTGTAGGCTCTTGCCTAATTTAGTTAGTGATATTAAATGAGGGATCAATGATATTTTAACAATGTAACACCAATGTGGGCATACTTTAGCACGAGGGGATGCCGGGACGAATTTCTGGTGTAGAAAAAAGGGCCTCAATTTCAAGATGATAGGGGTAGGTGGGTTGGGGGGGGGGGGGTGGTAGAGGAGGGGGTGCATACTATACATATATAACTTAAAATGCTTTTATTATGAAAAAGATGTTTCAATATAACACACCAAATACAATATACTTGAACATAGCAAAATTGCAGCACAAACAAGAACAATTGAACTTTCAACATAGATACATTTTATTTTTTAAACATGCTAAGTTACTGACATAAACATACATAATAACATATGAATCATGTTCTAAACTTCTATCAAAGATTCAAAATTCATTGTTCAAGTATGAAATAAGATATATCATAGAGATGATCATGATTACAATGAGCAAAGTAGCATGGAATAATGAATCATGATCAATATCAAAATGAGTACAAAATATCAATATCTGAAATCATGTCAAAATGTAAGAATGAGAGGTCTCTAATCATCCCCAAGCCAAAGTCCTCATCATTAGAACCACTGGACTCAAAATCCTCATGGTCAAGGTCTACCAAAGAACACCAACTAGCCCTTTGTGATATTGCTATCAGGATTTAACTGTGTGATTTTGAGTCATACTCATCAACCAATACTTCATGAGTAGTGATTCAACATGAATCCATCTCTCATGAGAATAAATGGAACGCTTAGCACTCATTGGATCTAGGTGATGCTCACAAAGGTGAAGTACTGGGATTTCCTGGGAGGTCACCCATCCCAGTACCACTCCAGCTTGAGTGTGCTTAACTACGAAGTTTCCTCTATGGTTAAACTCACTCTGCTTGCAACCCCGTTTGCAAAACCTTCACCAAGTGTTGTGCCTTATGAACCATTCATTAGAAAGTCCCTTAAGCTCATTAAGCTCATCAATTAATAAGTAGGAGATAATTTCCACAGCAAGTCAAATTGTGATATTGCTATCAGGATTTAATTGTGTGATTTTGAGTCAAACTCATTGACCCATACTTCATGATTAGTGATTCAACATGAATCCATCTCTCATGAGAATAAATGGAACACTTAGCACTCATTGGATCTAGGTGATGCTCATAGAGGTGAAGCATTGGGACTTTCTAGGAATTCACTTATTCACTCATCCCAATACCACTCCAGCTTGAGTGTGCTTAACTACGAAGTTTCCTCTATGGTTAAACTCACTCTGCTTGCAACCCCATTTGCAAAACCTTCACCAAGTGTTGTGCCTTATGAACCATTCATTAGAAAGTCCCTTATTAAGCTCATTAATTGATAAGTAGGAGATGATTTCCACAGCAAGTCAAATTGTGATATTGCTATCAAGATTTAACTGTGTGATTTTGAGTCAAACTCATTGACCCATACTTCACGAGTAGTGATTCAACACGAATCCATCTCTCACGAGAATAAATGGAACACTTAGCACTCATTGGATCTAGGTGTTGTATGTTCTGATAATGTTCAAAGATAATCTTGAATGCATCTTCTTTCTAATCTCAATCTCTTCTGCAACATTTGCCCAAAAATCTTCAAGGTGAACTTTGTGCTTGTACTTTAATCCTGCTATTGATGTGGTCTTGTTGTAGGGATCAAAATCAGGCCTTTTCGGAGAAAGTGGAAGACAAAATAAGTGAAGCTCATCCAATATTCTCTCTGCAACCTTCAGACATGGGCATACCTTAATTTTTGCTTCTCCTATGGAATTGGGAACTGCAACCTTTACTTCTTCTTCCCTTTTTGGATCTTGTCATAGATTTTAAGTTGTCGAGTAAGCTCTAACAAGACCATCTTATCCGTTGGGTACCTGGAAAGTTTGTATGGCTCCATGGAAAATCCCTAAACTCGGATATATGAAAAGGTAGGAAATTGAATGAACCAAGCACCGTAATCTTCCACCATCTTCATCGCACCAGCTAACAATCTCATATGTAGTCTTTTTTGCAGTGTTCTCACTATGCGCATGGCAAAGGCTTCATTAACCCTATGTAATCATTCGTGGAATATAAATGCAACTGCAGGTAGCATTCATGAATTTCAAGTGTTGGGTTATGCTTCCAATTGGTCCTTTGCATCGTTGTCCATCATAATTTATCCTCCGTGCTAGTGTGTAGATTACATAAGAGCTCATGTAAAATTTTCTTGTATGCCTTAGATTCATCAATTGTTCATTCAGATTGTCACTTATGAGCCCAACCCAACCTATCGTGTTATCTTCCTTCGTCACTTGCTCAACAAAATACCACATCCAAGATTTAAATCTATAAGAATGAGGCATGCCAAATATGCGACTTAACATCATGATCATGTTGCTATACTCCCTCTGCAAGTCGAGCCATACTATTTCCTTAGGAATCTAGGAATGATGCGATCTATTCTTTTTCAACCATCTTTTGTTGACTATTTCCTCATAGAAATAGACTCCAGAGGTGTAGATTCTAAGTGACAGCTCTTGTGTTTTTGTGATCATCCTCGGGTGAGAAGGAATCCCAAACGCTTTAGAAATGGATGCCGGAGAAAAATCTGCTAGAATATTTCGTTCAAAATCTTTGATGGTTTTGTCCCTAGGACTATAGTGCTTGGTGCATTCCACGATTAACTCTAGATGCTGAATGGAAGGAGAGAAACCAGCTGCAACAACAATTCCACTTCTCACAAGTCTTGTAGCTAGGTGCGTTGGATGATGGTTATTGTATCCAAACATTCTCTGATTAAACTCTTTCAAATCAAGGCCGTCGAGGCGTGTATCTCCAATTTCTGCCCTCTTTGACATGATTTTGGATTCGGGGTAGAATCCTCTCCTTTCATTCTTTATCAATTGTTTGTGCATTTCTCCGTTCCCTTGGGTTCTGCCATTCTTCCTTTTTGCAAAATAGAAAATGTCCACACATAAGAATATGTAGTTTGTCCAAAAGACAAAGGTTTTGGATCTTTGTCAAAATTTCCATATTCCTCTCCTTGGGATTCACTTTTCAATATTTTCTCAAGAAACATGCAATTTTCCACAATTCACTGAAAAGATTCCTATCAGATAAAATTTAAGATCCTTTGTTGCAAATTCCTAGAAAACTCCTCAACGATTTCAGAAATTTCTCCAAAAATCTTCCTTCCAAACTCTCAAGATTTTGCTCCTTTTCTCAATTCACTCTTCAAATATCTAGGTGAGAAGGAATGAATAAATGGGTTGATTATATAAGTCATCCCCTTGAAAAACTACCATTAAAGTCGTAGGTTAATTAGGCAGCTGCTTTACTTGGCCACCAAGATTCCCATTTTTTGTGCCACTTGTTGCTTTTTCTGTGTTTTTTCAAAAAGTTGCCATTTTCATGCTTTTAATTTTAGGATGAAGCTAAGTCCTCATTCATTCAATTTGACCTTTTAGAAATTAATTAATTAAATATCAATTAAAAAATCAATATTTATTGTATTTCCATGTTTAAATGAAAAAAAATTTCCTTTCAATTTCTCCCAATACTTCACTTTTGGATTATTTTTCAAAATAATCAAATTAAATATCAATAAAATTAATATTTACATTCCCATATAAATCCAAACAAATCTTCTTGAAAGAAAATCACCTTTTTAGATCCAACTTTTTATTCATTGGAAATTTTTCATTCTTTCACCTTTTTCGATTTCGATTGATTTCTTTTCAAATTTTCCAAAATTTTTCACTTTTTCACTTTTGCCCATTTGGATTTTGGAAATTTTCCAAAATTTATATCTTTTAAAAAAATCCAAATTTTCTGGATTTTTCAACTTGTCTTGAATTCTCCAAGTTTCCAACCTTCTCGATTGTCTAAAAGATTTTTCAACTTTTTCCCGAATTTGCCAAGTTTTTTGAAACTTTTCCAAATTTTCGCTATCGTGGATTCTTGGGATTTTCTACTTTTTTTTTTCTCAGTTTTCAACTTTTCCAAAAAATTATTGAGATTTTGGATTTTATTTTTTACTTGGATTCTTTATTTTTTTTGAAAATTTTCCAAATTTCAGTTTTTTGCCTATGTTGGATTTCAAAATTCTCATTCTTTCCTACTTGTGAATTTTCATCTTTCCTCTCAAAAGATCGAACCATTTCTCTCGAATTCGAAACCAATATTTAATATTACGTACTTGATGCTTGAGTAGACTTTTAAAATTTTGAAAAAAATTCTTTGCATGCTTCTTTTGGATAAAATCCTTGATGGGTTGATGATCTTGCCCCGAGAAATGTGGATAGCGCACATTTTGGGTGGTGAAGGATTTATTTCATTTGGATGAAATCCTTGATCAAGTTAAAACTATGCTCCAACTTCCTTGGAGAGCGCAACATGGGAGGTGTCGCGAAATTTCATTGTTTTTAACACTTTCTTTGGCATATTTAAAATTGCGCTCCATTCTTTTCGGTAAGCGCAGTTTTGAGGGGGGTAAGGAATCTATTTCGATGGATACAATCCCCAAGCAAGTGAAAACTGCGCTCCATTAATTGCGGAGAGCACAATTTTGATGGGGGCATGGAATTCATTTGGTTTGGATGAAATCCTTGGTGCATGTGAAATTGTGCCCCAAAGTTAGCGGAGAGCGCACTTTGGAGAACATTGTGAATTTTTGAAGGTTTGACCTTCCTCCATGGTCATTGACTTGCGCTCTGCAAAAGAAGGGGAATCCACGGTGGAGAATTTTCCGTTATCAAACACCCCACATAACATTTTACATTCTGTGAAGAGGGGTCCCAGGCGTGGGCGATGGAGACGGGAAGTCATAACATAGCTATCATCATGAAAACAACTGAAATCACTATATGAAACATACAAAGCTTCATCATCATCATCAACAGAATAACCATGAAAACTGGCCTAAAACAATTCGGCAATATGACATAAAAGTAAACTAGGGGTAGGCACTACATCCAGGTTCTAGCTTCAGCCACTTGTAGGACAATGGTGCACTTGTAGTTCATAGCTTTGGGTATTATTAGAAAGATTCATTTTAGTTTTAAAATTTGAAAATATAGCTTATTATTAGTTCACATCATTGTTTAAATCTTTTTTGGTTGATGTTTCTTCTTTCTTAATGTGCTGGTGAGATGAGGTGATGTGATGGGGAGCAATACAATGTGCAAGATATGGCCAACCATCAATGCTGACAAGTATATTCTCAAAATGATTGGGAAGGGTTCTAAATCCTCAAGCTAAGTAATTTGCATGTCTAAATGCAGACCCAATGACCATTGTAAGCATTCCTCTTATCCATTGCATTACTGGAGCATAACAAATCTGGTTCTAGCATTTTTTTGAAGATTGGAATACTTGCTTGGACAGGCCCCTTTACAATTGTATTCACTGTTCATCATGGGCATTTGTACATTATCATAATTGTATACCTCTTTGTCTCTCTCAGAATCTATTTAGATTGTCTTGTGATTAGTTTCTTCTAAGAGGAGGAAATGACATTTAGAGGAATTCAAATACCGAGTATTTAAGGCACGAGTTGAGAGCATTAAGGTTCTAAGATTAGTAAAGGGGAATTCACTTGAAGAGAATTTCTTTGCAATCTTTGAGCAAGGGATGAAGAGGGAGGTCTGCGAAGAAATGAAGATATCAACTAAGTAGGTTGAAGTGTTGCAAGGCCAGCTGCTGAAGTCCCTAGAAGAAATCTTCAATTGCAAAGAACAAATTTGCACTGTCAATTTGGATTGGACATTGGTAGCTTCGGGAACTTATTCAGAATAGGGTGATTTGGGATGAGGTCGAGGAGGATAGTTTTGGACTCTTACATGCTAGAAGTTGCAGAGGTGTGTTGAAAACTGTTCCTCTAAGGCAAGCATTTCAAGCAATCTTGAACAAGGAGGTAAGAAGGGTTGATGCAAGTGCTTGGAGCTTCAGAGGGAGTCATATCATCATGAAAGTGCTTGGAGCTTCAGAGGGAGTCATAACATCATGAAAGTGCTTGGAGCTTCAGAGGGAGTCGTATCATCATGAACAATTGTTGTAATTTATATTTCTCTGTAAGAGAGAAATATGAGGTGAAAGCCCTTGCAGTGTACATTTCTCTATGAGAGCGAAATATAAGGTGAAAGGCCTTGTAGTGTATATTTCTTTATGAGAGAGAAGGATGAGGTGAAAGCTGTTGTAATGCATATTTCTCTGAGATGGAGTTATGAGGTGAAAGTCCTAGACAAATTTGCCTCTTTCCACACATGGGAGGAGCCATGGTGAACATCATGTTGAGAGATTTCATGATGACATCACGTTGAGTGATTCCGTAATGGGCACTTGTTTATATGCTTCTTTCCACACATGGGAGTAGATATGGTAGACGTCATTTGAGAGATTCCATGATGACATTGTTAATGCTCTGAACCATAATATATATAAATGCAACGAACTGAAACATAAAACACAAAAGAACAAAGGGGCACAATAATTTATCTTGGGAAAACCCTCCTACTTGAGGGAAAAACCCAACCACACCTGAAAATAGATCCCTTTATTGAGTTCTTCAAATCAATTACAAAGAGAACTCTTCCCCTCATTCAAGTCTTCAACATGTAATGCTCACTCAATGATTAGAGCCAAATAAAATCACCAGGGCATCGCCGACAGAAGTCACAATACTCAAATAAAACTTAATACTAAATACTCACAAAATACTGCTCATACATTGAGCAACCCACCAATATCTGAAAATTGGATAAAATATACTTTTCTCAACTTAAATGACTTCGGAAAATAACATGCAAATTTTTGAGAACTTTTAGAGATATGACAACTTCAAAATCGCGAGTGCTGCAGCAATCATAATATATCGTTTTTCTTTCTAAAGAAACAATAACCAATAATGCTCTAGCGGTCTCCCACACTTAAACATGAAGAATCAACACCAAGAGAATGCCAATGGGCAATAATTAAAGGCATATGCAATAGGGACAAATAAGGTAAGATAATATTAATGTCTGATAGAAGACCAACAAGAACTCCAAAATCGTGATTGCTGCAATAGTCACAATATATCATTTCTCTTTTTAAAGAAACAATAACCAAGAATGCTTCAACGGTCTCCAACACTTAAAATGAAGAATTGACACCAAGAGAATGTCGACGGTCAACCGTTAAAGGCATTTGGAATAGGTACAAATAAGATAAGATAATTTTATTAATGTCCAATAGAAGATTAACAAGAGGTTCCAAGGGACTGGAGAACCACTGTTAAGAGAAATCCTATAGTAGGTCCACCAAATAGTGTTTGGAGAAAGAAAAATAGAACAACAAAGCAAGAGCTCACAAATTGAGAAGAATCCAAACCACCTCACTAGCTGCTCCAAGGATCTGTGAAGAAATCCAGTTGAGATGGATAGGCCTCAGGGAAAGAAGAGACCCCAAGTTCTCGCTAAGAACCTCTAAACGAAGGAGAGGAAGGCTGTAGCTGCATGTAGGATCTATGAGAATGCACAACCATGAGGGGCCTGGACAGGGGATTGCAAGGTCTGTTGGCTCCATGTGCAAGAGACAACACCGTGAAGAATGAGGTGATGAGTTAATCCGAGTATGATCTTGTGGGGAAACACTGCTATAAAGAGTGGTCCCAAATTCTCAAGGCCTTGTGAAGGTAGAGAGCCAAGCACTTCTGATCTATATATCTATATATCTGAACAAGCAACAAAACCTCCCTCTGATCTCATAGTATATGGGGCAGTAGAAAATGAAGTGAGTCTCAGTTTCAGCCACCCCCATGTCAGGAAGATGACAAATCCTATCCTCCCTTAGTAAATGATGGTCAGTGTGAATGTAGAGCCTATGCGAACCCACTCTGAAGGAGCGAAGAGTGATACCAATGTGACCAACAGTGGGATAAGTAGGAGGGGTGAATAATGAGTCCTTCCCAAATATCCATGTAGTGCTCAACATAGAAAGTAATTCTCGGGCTCAATCCCCTTGGAGGGATAACCTTAATCGTGAGGATGTACTATCTATAAATATCCATCTTGATGTGCTTGTCCAACTTCTGCCAAGGCAACAAAAGATAAGTGGGGGCATCCAAAGAGTATTGGAAAGGAGGAAGGTGATTAATGTCAATCCTGATATACCCTAGAAGAGCTGAGGCCTAAGCAAGCCGATAATGAGCCTACCCTGTAGGGTTCTAGTGTGCAATTGTCTTTGATGAGCAGTAGGCAAGATAAGAGTATTTGTGAATCCCCTAAGAGGAGTTCGTGAAGCACATTAGGCAATGTAAGGACTAGACCAAGTCGAAGATGGTGCCAAGTCTGAAAGGATAGGCCCCAAACTCAACTAGGACTATACTATGTGGAGTAGTCTGCCAATAGAAGATAATGCACCAAAGAACAAGGGTTTGGACCCGTTCAATTGAGGTCCAATTCGACCCTAACAAGGAGGTTCCCCAGACCATGAAACCATAGAGAATTGTCGGTCTGATCAAAATGTCCATTGGAGTCAACTTGGCCACTGTGTCTTGAAAGTGATCCTTGAAACTCTGCCTCGCAACAAGGGCCAAGGAACCATACCCTTTGTTGAGATGAGGTTGTAGTGTTGGTCTCATGCTGAAATGAGGCCAAAGAACTTCACCCCCAAATATGTGTAGGAAGACGAAATCTCAATCTTGACGCCTTGGAAAAATAAGTGGAGGTGTGAGGTCTTGAGACAATTGGAGACCATCACTTTGGTCTTACTCAAGATCAGTCGTGAGTTGTAAAAAGAGGCGAGGCGATCGTGAAGTCTTTGTAGCCCATCAAGGTTGGAGGCAAAGACCACATCGCCCACAAAAAGAAAGATATAGATCAAGACTTGATGTAAGGAGCAACCATCACCCAGAAGGAACGCACCTAAAGATAAGCCTCCAACTCACCAATGTACAGTCCAAACAATGTGAGAGATAGAGGGAAACCCTACTTCATCCCAATGGTGCTTTGAATAAAATTAGACAACACTGGGGGGTCCTAGTGGATGATACTTGTCTCGTAAAGTCTTATGATGGCAATCAAAAGATTCTCAAAAATCCCAATGTCTCAAAGCCTCTGAAAAAGTGTTGTCATGGGAACTGATTCATACACCTTGTAGAAATCCTTGAAGTAATAATAAACCTTTGAGGAACAATGTTGTGCTTCCTCGACAATCGTCCTAAGAGTCATGATGTGGTCTATGGCTTGAAAATCCAGATGGAAACTAGTCCCTCTCTGAGCTTGAACATTCCTTTGATCTAATTCTCGGGGAAGAATAGCATTCAAAACTGTAGCATACAATTTAGAGAGAATGTGCCCAATCATGATGGTCAGTCATTGTTGGGAGTCAGAGGTAGGCCCAACCTTGTTAATAGAAAGGAAGCGTTATCTGTTAACAACGATAACTGCTCATCACAAAGAGACACAAACTTCAAAAACATACTGAGCCGGTGATGAAGCCACTCCAACATTCACATGGTGCCAAGAAGGACTCGAGTCATAGAGGAGCATAAACGAAACAGGTAGGCGAAGATAAGATGGCATGATGACAGAGTAATCGAAGCTAGAGTAACAAAGGCAAATGCACGATGCTAAAATGGTAATCTCCAAGGTTAATACTGCTGACATGGATGATGACTTACACATGGTGCTAGAAAGTGCCAAGAGATAAAATATCGAAAATCGCACAATATATGTTGGCTGCTGAATGAAATCTCTTGCAATATACAAAAACATTAACAAACATCATGTTGAGTGACGTTGTGATGCGAGCTTGTGTATATGTTTCTTTCCGCACTTGGATGTAGCCATGGTGGATGTTGTGTTGAGTGATTCCATGATGTTATCACATTGAGAGATTTTGTGATAAAACATTTTCCACCAACAAGTGTAGCCATTATGAATGTCATGTTGAGAGATTTCATGACATGGATATTTGGAAAGATACCTCCCTAGCTAAGAGGGATTGTTGGTGATTTAGCTTTGGGTTATATCTTTCCCCCATATCTGAGGTAATCATTTCTACTTCCAATTGGTGGACTTTCATCTACAAAAGTAGTTATTGCTTCTATATTGGGTCGATCTATGTAATGAAAGTGATTGTTGTTCGTGTAACTATAGTCACTTGAAGAGTAATGTGCCATGGCATAACTTGAATGGTAATGACAAATTCCACCTCTTTATGGGCCTGATGTGGCATTGTCTTCTATATTGATGGCTTTTTTAGTGGTGACATTATTCTACAGAGTTTTTTGGTATGCTATGCTTACATGATATTAGAGAGGACCCATGAACTACTTTTCATTTGTAGATCAGTTTAATTAGATTCTTATTATTATTCAATAAAGTGATATTATTGCGTGGTTAGGTTTTCCCAGGGTAGGTACTGTGTCTGTGTCTTGTGTTATCTATACCTTCGGATTGTTTACATTTCCGATCCTATAAACCAACACTTTAGAGAGCTTTATAAATTTTGTAAAACGAAACTCATCACCATTGGGAATCCCTAAAACCTTAACCTTGCTACTAGTCTGTTTTTTCACGAACCTTAAATTTCTTAAACTGAGTGAAAACTTAAGATCTACTTTTGAAGGAATACACTCATGTCCTTTTGTCAAATGATCTATAAAAGATACATAGTACAAAAGCGCAGAAATTGAAGGAACAATAACAAAACCAAATACATTTGAGTGAATCAAGTCCAACACCCTAGAAGATTTGTGAGAATCTTAGTTGCCGATTTGGCTTCAGGGTTAGATTCGGGTCAAGAATCCGATTCGTGGATTTGGATTTTTTTTTCCTATTATGATTTGTAAGGATTCATGAATATACACACACATGCATATGTAATATATATAAAAATATATACGTGCATTATCTATATGTGTGTGTGTGTGTGGATTCATGTGTACTTATTCCAAGTTTGGCCTTGGGTCCTTGGGGATTCGTGCAGATTGGTGCCAGATTCTTTTGTGTCTGTGTGGATTTGTTGTAGATTCATCATGGATTTGTACAAGATTCTAACTTGATCTCGTGGGTTTGTCCGAATTCAATCCGTGAATCTGGATAAATCCCTAGGGTCAAATACAAACCTTGTGCAAATCTGACACAAATCGGTTTGTGAGTCCGGACCTAGTATGATTTGGGAGCACGGATGCGCGAATCATATGACTAAGGTGTGAATCGTAACTATAATAAAAATGTTCAGAGTTTTTGTTTATCACATATAGTGTTTCTAATTTTCTGCAAGAGCCTTAAACTTATAAACAAGTTAAAAATGCTTACTTTTAGGGAAATACACTTGTGTCCTCCCAAAAAAATCATCTATAAAATATATATATTACAAAGACTGAATACAAATGATTGTATGAAGTTGAACACCTTAGAAGATTTGTGAGAACTATTGTGACCACGAGTCACAATATCACCCGAGCCTGGGACCCCCTTTCTATTTTTTTTAATTTGCTAGTTGTTTCCTTATGCTGTAGGGCGCATGTCACCGAAGATAGAGAATAGAATCCTTCATCGTTAAAAAATCCCACTTTTCCTAAAATCATGGATCGCAGTTTTAAGGGAGTCATGAAAATTGTGATGAAAAAAAGATAAAAAATCCTTCATTTTGCAAAAAGCCCGCTCTGGAATTCTTGGAGTGCAGTTTTGAGGAAATGGAGGAATATTATGATGAAGGAGAATCCTTCATTCCTTGAAAATTCCGCTTTCATAAAGCGACAAGCGCAAGTCAGCAGGAGTGAAGGAAATTTTATGAAAAGACAAAATCCTCCAATTCTCAAAAACCCCGACCTCTTAAAGTGCGAAGCACAGTTTTAAATCAAAGATTAAATCTTTCATTCCATGAAGAGCCCACTCTATCAAATTTCGAGCGCAGAATCAGGCGATGATTGTATCGCGATAGGTGATAGGTCCAGGTCATGGGATAAGTATTGGAAGTCTTGGAAGAGGAAGCTCGAAGGCAGATGTCCCCTTGGTTCATGTATCAAACTGCAAATTGAAATCAACAATGAATGGATTGAGAATCAAGACATGGCAAGTGGGTTCTGCCGCAACGAGGAATATAACATATGAGAACGTTGATATGGCAGATGTCCAAAAACCCAGTAGTAATTAATCAAGACTATTGTGACTCGATGGCTTCTGGTTCTTGCGAAAATCAGGGATCTTATGTGGAAATAAGTAATGTAACTTACAAGAATATCAGAGGCACATTAGTAACTAAAGACGATATCACCTTTTCATACAGCCAAAGAGGATCTTGTAATGGAATAACATTGAATAACGTAGATTTGGTACAGAGTGCCATCCTCATGTAATTCCCAAGGCCCCAAGAGTCACACTATCGGAAATGTCATTCCTTCAGGTTGTTTAGGTCAAAATGCCTAATGACAATACAATAACTATGAAGAGTTGCCAGCTGGTCAAACTGAATGAAATCTTGGATGGTTTTAAAACTGCGCCTTTAAATGGAATGGAGTGCAATTTTGAGATGAGAAGGAAATATTGCGCTGAGAACAAAATCCTTCATTCCATCAAAACTCCGTTTTCCTTTCAAATCATATGCCAGTTGTAGGTTCCATAAAGCATGGAGCGCAGGTCAATAGGACCCAAGGAATGATTAGAAAAGACAAAATCTGCCAATTCTCAATAACCCCGACCTTTTAAGGCATGGAGCGCAGTTTTCAGGAAATGGAGGAATGTTTTGATGAAGGATTTTATCCTTCATTCCTTGAAAATCCTGCTTTCATAAAGCGAAGAGCGTAGTTTTAAGACAATGAGGGAAATATTTTGCAAAGGATAGAATCTTCTGTTTGATAAAAAACCCGCTCCCTAAAATTCCGGAGTGCAGTTTTCAAGAAATGGAGGAATGTTTTGATGAAGGGTTTTATCCTTCATTCCTTGAAAATCCCGCTTTCATAAAGCGACAAGCACAAGTCAGCAGGAGTGAAGGAAATATTATGCAAAGGAAAAATCCTCCATTTTGGAAAAAGCCCGCTCTCGTAAATTGATTGGAGCACAAGAATTTGTTAAAAATCGTGAAAAGCGGAAAAATTGAAAATTTTGAGAAAAATCCAAAATTTAGAGGGAGAGGGTGAAATTCCTTGAGAAGTAAAAAATTGGATTAATAGAAAAGCGAAAAAAGCAATGTTCCTTCAAAAAAAAGTTTCTTTTGGACTTACATTAAAAAAAAATTAAATATTAGTTTACTAATATTTAATTTGATTTTTTTTGAATAATAATCCAAAAAATTAAAAGATGGAGAAAAGTTGGAAATGAATTTGATTTTTTTATTTAAATATGGAAATTAATTAAATATTGATATTTTAAAATTGATATTTAATTAATAAAAGTGAAAAAAAAAAATCAAAATGGGATAAGAAATACTTAGCTTCATCATGAAGTCAAGAGCATAAAAATAGAAACTTTTTGAATCAAACAGCAAAAAAGCGACAAGTGGGGAAAAAAAATGGAAACCTTGATGGTTAAGTAAAGCAACTGCCTAATTTTAATCAGCTTTAAAGGCATCTTTTTTGAAGGATGATTTCTATAAGAAACCCTCTCATTCATTCAAGCTCACACAGAAATTTGAAGAGCAAATCGAGAATAGGACTAAGATTCGAGGAGTTCAAGGAAGCAAATTTTTTGAGAAATTTTTTGAAATTGTTGAGGAGTTCTCTGGGAATTCACGACAGAAGATTTTGAATACTATCAGAAAGGAATTTTTTTTTTGCAGTGAGTTGTGGAATTTCATATTTTTCGCAGAAGTGTTGAAAAGTGAATCTTGAAAGGAGTATGGAAATTTTGGCGAAAATCCAAAATCTTCATCTTATGGACAAGTTGTATCCATTATTTTTAAATACTTTCCTTGCATAGTCTTATGTGTGTACTTTTTTTTATTTTGCAGGAAAGGAAAATGGCAGAGCCCAGGGGAACAGGAGAAATGCGAGGATTCTATCCTGAGTCCAAAATTGTGTTAAAGTGGGCAGAAATTGGAGATACAAGCCTCGACGGCCTTGATTTGAAAGATTTCAACCGGAGAATGCTCGGATACAATGACTATCACCCGACACACCTAGCCACAAGAATTGTGAGAAGTGGAATTTTTGCTGCAGCTGGTTTCCCTCCTTTTCAGCATCCAGAGTTAATCGTGGAATGTACCAAGCACTACAGTCGTAGAGACAGAACCATCCGGGATTCTGAACGAAATATTTTGGCAGATTTTTCTCCGGCATCCATTTCTGAAGCATTAGGAATTCCTTCAAATCCAAGGATGGTCACAAAAACACAAGAGCAAGCACTGAGAATCTACACGTCTGGAATCAATTTTTGTGAAGAAATAATCAACAAAAGATGGTTGAAAAAGAATAGACCTCATCATTCCAAGATTCCTAAAGAAATAGTATGGCTCGACTTGTAGAGGGAATATAGTGATATGGTCATGATGTTGAGTTGCATATTTGGCATGCCTTATTCTTATAGGTTTGAATCTTGGATGTGGTATTTTGTTGAGCAGGTGATGGAGGAAGGCGACAGAATAGATTGGGCTGGGCTCATAAGTGATAATCTAAATGAACAGTTGATGAATCTAGAGCATACAAGGAAATTTTACAAGAGCTCCTATGTCATCTACATGCTAGCACGGAGGACAAATTATGATGGACTACGATGCAAAGGACCAATTGGAAGCAGAAGCCAACACCTCAAAGTCCATGAATGTTACCCGCAGTTGCATTTGTATTTAAAGGATGATTACATGAGGGTTAATGATATATTTACCATGCGCATAGTAAGAACACTACAAAAGAGGCCACATATAAAAATGTCAATGGGTGCAATGAAGTTGGTTGAAGAATATGGCGCCTGGTTCATTCAGTTTCCTACCTTTTCATACATCCGAGTTCAAGGATTCTCCACGGAGCCATACAAACTCCCTAGGTATCCAACGGATAAGATGGTCTTGTTAGAGTTTACTCGACAACTTACTGCCTATGACAAGATTCAGAAAGGGAAGAAGAAGTTGGGATTGCAGTTTCCAATTTCCATAGGAGAAGGGAAAATTGAGGTATGCCCATGTCTAAAAGCCGCAGAGAAATCGTCAGATGAGCTCCACTTCTTCCGCCTTCCGCTTTATCCAAAGAGGAATGATTTTGATCCTTACAACAAGATCTCATCAGCAGGAGGATCAAAGTACCAACACAAAGTTCACCTTGAAGACTTTTGGGCAAATGCAGTAGACGAGAACGAGATTAGAAAAGGTTGCATTCAAGACTACCATTGAACATTATTAGAACATGCAACATATTCAAGGTTCCTGATCAAATGGAGGAGGACCCAAACGTGATGCGAAAAGGATTCAATCCAGAAATGACAGCTCAACCATTTGATTGGAAGAAGAAAGAAATTACAGATCTCGAAGCCCTTTCAAAACCAGTCTTAGATTTTACAAAGTGGTGGATCGAGCGTAAGCTTGAAAAATTAGTTGCACCAGCTAATGGATTCACATATAGGTTGCTTGGCCATAGACCACTTAGGGATGAAAGATCAGGACAAATATCTGAAGGGACTATTGAGGAAAGAGGAACTCCATCCGAAGATGTAGGAACCAAGAAAGCGAAGGAGGTACCTCGAGAAAAGCGTCCTAGGATTGAGGAAGTTATTTAGGAATCTCAAAATAAGAAGCAAAAACATGGAGATGCTCCCTCTTCTTCGAGTCGAACTCCAAGTGTCAAAGAGATAGAAACTTTTGAAAGGCAGGATGTAGGGACAAGTATAAGGAGATTTGAGCAAGAAGAGAATTTGGATAGGCCAATTCATGATAGGTTGAGTATAAATGCTTATGAAAAGTCCATGCAAGAAAGAGCGAGAGATCAAGATATGGCTACAAAGGAAAGTCTCGCTGTGATATTAGAGCGAGAAATGATTAATGATGGAGATGGTCCACTAGAGGAAGAAACTCCAGGAGTAGCAATACATCTTCCAAGTACTGAGGCCATAGTTCCTGAGGTTACGATGGATAGTCCAAGAGGTGAAGAGGAGATTGACATTCGAGCAGTCCAAAGGAAAGAACAATTGGTAATTCCAGGGGACCAAAGTATACCCATTCTAGAATGGTTGAGGCAACGAATTCAATTGCATCAACAAAGGGAGGTTGATCCAGCAATTGAATTACAGGAAATTTTGGACTGATCAAACTGATCAGAAGAACAAGGGAAAGCAAAAAGATATACTAAATTCATCAGAGGAGAATCAGGATCCAGAATCTTGTAGATTGCGACTCCGACAGTTGACAAAGGGAAAAATCAGATTGCTCCAGATGAATATCATGTTATAGAAGTAAATCTTGGTCGGGCCTCCCAAGAGCAAATATTGGAAGAATTTGATGACTCCACACATGGTTTGAAGGATAGGCTGAAGAAAGTAGAAGAAGGGTATGAAAAGCAAAAAAGAGAAATTCGGGCCTTATGTCGCTACATCAATAACTTGCCTCATCCAGTAAGAGAGGAAGGTCCATCATTTGTCCCTCCAACAGGTGTTTCCAGTGAAGTGGTAGGTGATATTGACATAATCAAGCGGATTGCTCAGGGTGCAAAGATTTGGATCGAAGGATTTTAGGAGGTAGCCTTCAAACATGCAGAAGAATTAGTGCAAGTGCACAATAGGGCATTGGCTGCAATCTCTAGGATCCAGTGCATGGAGGAATCATGGGTGGATGAGCATATTTACCAAGAAGAGATGATTGCCGACATTTAGAATTTGATGGATACCCCAAAGCAAGAATTGATTGATGGTCGAGTTATCGGTGAGGGGGATGTCTATGATTTTATTCGATGGTACAGTGCAGTGATCATGGCTAAGGAAATGTTTGAGAGCTTTACCAGGGAATCCAGTCGATGGAAAAAGATTGTTGATAACATCAAGCAAGGAATATCAAATGCAGTTGCATCCTTGTTATCATAGAGATTGGTGGAAGAAGAAATGACAACTGATAATCTGAAAGTCAAGTTAGAGGAATTCTTTCAACTAAATGTATATGGAAGAGATGATTTTGAGAACTTCTCCATCTTCTCAAATACAATGCACACTACTAAGGACTTACTACCAGATTGGGATGAAAGCTTGGGAAAAGCAGAAAGAGCAATTGCAGTTCTAGAATTCAAGCAAGAATCTGCACCAAGCATCAGTACAGAGGAGTTGGAAACAGTGTTAGATCGATTTCGATCTTTCAAGCGAAGAAATCAAAGATAGATGCATTAAATGCATAGTGGCTGTGCATAGGGATCATTTATTACACCCCACTCCTTAAATGAGCATACATAGTGGGCATTTATTACCCACTACAGTAGTGGATTCCTTATGGCATTAATGTAGATTCCTTTCCATTGCCCTAACCCTAATTAGGGCTGATGTGGCATGATCTTGGCCATTGGTTATTGTGATCATCCGGGCCACCCGTTGTAATCGAGGACCTATATAAAGGCCTCATTTCTCATTTGTAAAGGGAGGATTTTATGAGATTGTTGCTATGAGCTGCTGAGATAATAAAGTTTTCATTGGAGTTTGGTGAATACTTGACGTGTCTTAGTGCTTGCTTGTTCTCCTAAATTTCTTCAATTAGATTAAGTTTAGCATAGTCAATGTGTGGTGATTACAATGGAGAATATGATGGTGTATTGATGAATTCCTTTGGTTCATACTTTTGACGTTTTAGTGATTCTAATTCGTTGTGTAAAGTTAGCCTGAACCCCTTTCATGCATATGCTCAACTTCTATCATTCGTATACATTGTTCTTTGGAATTCAGTAAATTGAGGAATTTGTCCACTAGAGTACTATTTGTTGTTATCATTACCCTTAGGATTAGAATAGAATTCCTAAACCCCATCTTATTTAATTTTTGCATATTTTGTGAAAATTCCAAAAGCACTTCATTGCAAAACCTTAAGATAGCTCCCACATCTAGTATGGCTTGAAATGAATATGAATAAACACGTAAGGCCCCTTGTGATCATCAGCAAATCACATCAACCACCGATCTTATCCACAGTCAAGACCTGGCATTAAAGGAACCTTGAAGTCATTCTATGATCTTCTAGCAATCTTAGCATACACAAGACTTTATTCAAGAGAGGATAAGATATTTCGGTATTTTGTTCTACTGTTCGGTGAGTCATAAAACACACATCAACAAGAACTATAATAAATTTGAGCACAATTTTGTTTATCACATACGTAGTGTTCTTTTTCATTAAAGATGTGGTCATGGTCACATTAATTGTTATTAGTTGGCCAAACTTGGTAGAGCTCACATGGTTCACGGGCTCCCCACTATATATAAAAATCATGATTTATATGCTAGGTATTTGGCTGGAAAGAAAAAGAGGAAGTTTCCTACTGTGGTGTGCAAAGGGGCTTTTGGATCTCATTTATGCAGGTTTTGATGAGCCTTCTAGGAAATCTCTCATTGTTAATGGTTCAAACTTCAAGGTACCTTTTGCTATTGGTGGATGTTTTTTCTAGAAAAATGTAGATTTACTTGTTAAATAAGTTTGATTGCTATGGTGTGTTCTTCAAATTCAAGGCATTGGTGAAAAAATTCACAAGATCTTAGATCAAAACTTTGTGATCTGATACTGGAGGGCATTTGCTTGTACTCAATTTTTAAAAAAAGTGAAAAATGGCATACATCTCAAATCTGTAGCACCATACACTACACAACAAAATGTAGTGGTTGAAAGGTGTAAGATGACTAACATGGAAATGGCACCTCTTGTATGCACCTTCTAGTGTTCACCTCTTGTGTTCACATGAGGAATGCACCTCTTGTATGCACCTTCTAGTGTTCAGGAGAAGTTTGAACATAGTTGTTTATATCCTAAATAGATGGCTATGTAAAGCCTTGTAGAAAATCGCACAGGAGGAATCTTTGACCAGTAACAAACTTAACTTCATTTTGAGTTTTTGGTTGAGCCTCATATAGTTTAGTTTCTAGATAGAAAAGACAAGCTAGATTCCAAAAATATCAGCTACTTCTTTGTTGGTTATAATGAACAATTTATAGCATCTAAGCTTAGCGATATTTCTACTAATAAGGTCATTGTTAGTCTGAATGTTGATGTAAAAGAGACAGCTGTATTTTTTAAATGTAAGTAGAAGTCAGTAAAAAACTTGAATTTAGTATTATGGTACCCTTGAAGGACAATCCGTCCTGTTCATCATGTCAGTCTATAAGTGAACATTTGGTTTGCTTCTTCACTTCTTGTAGATTAGAGATGCAACAATAAAGGTGCTATTAGTCCAACTTAGGATCCAGTTGAGTACTTATGTCAGCAGCATTTACTTGAGACACATCAAAGACCTGACTGGTAGGATTCCACTATGGAAGATGTACACGTGGATGGACTTCCCCAATCAAATGAATGTCCTTAGAGGACAGGAAAAATAATCACTGGTTCAACAACTGAGCATATTCATTTCTCTATTTTCTTAACTTTTTAAGGTTTCTAAACCACAAAAGTTTTTAAAGGCATAAGGGAGACTAGAGTGAAAGTTGCTATCAAGGTTAATTATAATGTGATTTGTCTCCAAGTAAAAAGCTTATTGGATGCGAATGGATCTAATAAAGTAAAATGTGAAGTTGATGGTTCATTAGATAGGTACAAGGTACATCTTGTTGCTAATGTATATTCACGACAAAAAGGTATAGACTTTGAAGAGACTTTTGATCCTACTGATGGGCCAGTTTTGATTGCTTCTCTCTATTGTTGCACAATTTGGTTGGAATGTGTATCAAAGAGATGCCAAAATTGCTTTCTTGAATAGTAACTTGGAAGTCAGTCTATATTTTATGTTGCTTGAAGATTATTAGTTTCCTTGATATGGATATTTGGTTTATAGGCTAACGAAGTCCTTTTAAGGGCTTAAGCAGGGAGCTTGATATCTTTAATATCAAGGACCATATAGAATTTTCTTGCATTCAAAAGGAGTCTTTCTAATCCAGTTCTTAATGTCAAAAGTGATAGTAATAATATTGTAATTTTAATTGAATCTATGGTCCTATGGATGATCTTTTCATCAGAGGTAGCATAGAGATTGTAGTATAGCAAGAAAAATCAAATTTGTGTGTAGCTTTTTAAGTGTTAGATGCAGGCCTCTTACACTAGGAAGTGGGTTCTGGCAATCTAATAATAATATCTTCATGATTGAAATTTGAATATAGCACAAGTGTTTCAGAGTGTCTGAATGGCAAATTGGAGCTCAGCTTCTACACCAGTGGAGGTTGGGCTGATGTTGTCAACCTCTGATGATTCATCTCCAGTTGATGAATCACACCACAAACAGTTGGTGGGCAGCATGATATATCTAACCACTATATTGGATCTTTGCCTTGTTATTAGCTATTTCTCTCAGTTTTTGTCAAAATTGAAGCTTTCTCATGAGATAGCTGCAATATGGGTGTTGTGGTGTGTTACAGGTACTCTTTGACTTTGTCATGCTTTATTGGAGGATCAAAGATTTTGGTTTAATTGTGTATGCAGACTCTGATTATGCAGGATAGGTGGATAACCAGTGGTCTACAATGAGCTACATCCAATTCTTGGGTTCAGAAATGAGTTCTTGGCAAAATAAGTGTCAACAAACAATATCTGAAAAGAAAGCAGCTGTTAATGCTAGTCGCAAAGTAGCTTGGTTATGCAGAATGCTGACAGATTTTAGATCCTCACAATACTACTCTTTATTGTGATAGTCCAGGAGTATTTAAGATGCTGGTCAATCTTGATTATCATGTTTTAACTAAACACATCAAGGTTTATCATCACTATTTTTTACCTCTGGTGAATTGTGAAGACACTTATCTTCATTGTGGTTTTTCTCAACTGCAGCCTGCTGATTCATTGACTAAACCACTTCATGTGGTTACTTTATCAAAATTTAGGACAAGTTTGGTGTTGTTTCAGATTTAGTCATTAAGAGGTGGCATTAGTATATGTGTATATAGTATAGTACTAGAATAACTGTTTATGTAATAAGTGTGACAAGGTGTAGGTCATCAAAGAAGGTTGTGGTAGTTGTAGATCTTGCAGCTCTCAAGAGCTTGTTGTGCTCTCCTTTTATATGGTGGTTGTACCATTTAACATGGTAAAATGTAATTGTGCCTGTCTAAATCTATATATTGTTGCTTCTCTTTGTGAAGTAAGTCATTCCTAGCAAATTTCTCATATCTCATTTTTCTATGCATATGCTTGCAATAATCACTAATATTATTAGTTTTAAAAATAACAGTGCAGGATCTGACAAAACTCTTCTTGATGTAGGGTGTTTACTACTATTTCTATCAGATCTTTAGAACAAGAGCAGAGGCTACTGCATTCCGACATCAGAAGAGAGGCACAGGTGATGGCTCTGTTGGCATGCTTTCTTCACTTCTCTCTGCAGCGTTGGCTGGGTATGTATTTCAATGTTACCTGTGGGTAATTAAAAACATTTATTTGGAAATCGCACAATCAATTCTTCTTTTGCTAAATTGTCTTTTTGCTTGTCAGTTTCAAATGATACAAACACATAATAGATGTGAATGGTTTGGAGTTGTATAATATTGGATTTTGTACAGCAACTATAGACCAGTATTTTAGGATCAGAGCTCTTACGAAATGCATTGTTGTCTCACTACAGTGGTCTTTTGGTGCTAACTTTTGTCATGCATTGTGGGCAGGTGCTTGAATGTATTACTGACAAATCCTATATGGGTTGTGGTCACACGCATGCAGGTATTTCTAGGATCACAAAATGTGTTTAAACTATTAAATAAAACATCCCAAAATTTATCGCCAGCTGATCAGTCTTGATAAATTTGCAGACTAACTAGAAATTACTATTTATTTGCAGTTTAGATTGTTCCTTTCTCTCTGGCTACTTCCTTTGCATTCGAAAAAGCTACCTTTATAAGAACTGTGGTCTATAATGACATACTATTGTAACATATGTTGCAAATTTTAGTTTTCATTGAATGTTTTTGATTGATTTTGATGTCTTATGTTTGGTTTAGTTTGAGACTGTATCTGATTAAATTCACATTCCATAAAATTTAGTAGTTTATCAAGGCTTCTGGACTTCTGTGTCTATCATCCTATCACAGATTCAAGGAATTACATTATATATTTTCCAGAATATTTTTCAGCTCAATTTTGTATCTTAAATTCTAAAGATTATGATGTCTATCTTGACAATAACATTGTTGATATGGAAGTTGTTGTAAGCTGTTTTCAGCTTTTAAGGAAGGATTCCCTTGGAAAATGATTTAGTCTAGAGACTTATTTATCTACCATACAATTCAATGAATTCCTTACATTATATCTGACTTGGCCTGATCTCTTCATACAGACACAGGTGCAAGCACAAAAGAAGATGCTGGAGGCGAAGGGATCTCCAAAGGAAAGAGATTCCTGTGATATAAAAACTTTGCTGGTTGATTCTGCTACTGAAAATAAGCCAACTATTCCTGTAAAATTAAGAGAGCATGGTTCCAAAGGAACCCAGCCTTATAAAACCAATCATGCGGTGTGTGCACAGTTCTTTCCTTGTATCATTCTTCTTAGTTCTAGTTTGTTAATTTTATTGTTATGTAGGTTTTCTGCTGCTTTGAAAAGAATATCCTGTTGTTTTCTCACAAGTCTTCTCTGTTTGCAATATAAATCTTATACCTTAAAAGTTTTTTTATTACTTTTCTTGTATCCTTTTCAAAGTTGGACTAGAACATGTCCCTTTTATATGTAGAAACAGGATGAATATATCTTAAACAATGAAAATATGTTGAACTTTATGCATCCAAGTTCATTAAAAATGATAGATTATAATAAAAAATGGAAATAAGTACAAAGAGAAATGCAAACCATAACACAAGACATATAAGAAAATATTGTGGGGAAAAAACCCACACCTAGAGAGATCCAAACTTATATTAATCTTTCAAAATCATTACATGAATACAACTTCTCCCTTTGAATTCTTGTAGCACTCGATAACTACTATAACCTTGCAAAGCAATTTTTCCAACATTTTAGTCCAAGCTTCAATTTATAAGAATTACAAAGTGAAACCATGGGATGGGATTGGAAACAACTTACAATCCCAAATGAGGTATGGCTCTCAACTTTGTTGGACTAAAAACCCAATAACCTCCTTGATCTAAGATCCCCTTGGCTATTATTAGTTTCAAAATAAATGTTTAACCATAAATATGGACCACCCAACCTTGGGCATCCGTTGCATTAGGTACTCCAGGACAAGTATCCAACACAGTGAATAAGGCTGTTCTAGGTTCTATGTTAACATCTTTCTTGCATGCGTTTACATGTTCATAATAATTCATCATTTATAACCTATGTTATCCCAAGTTTCTGGGATGGGGGAACAGGAAAATGGGTTTCTGGGACTTTTTTTTACTGAAGCAAGGGAGGGCTATATATAGAGAGAGACAGGGGAAATCTGAAATTTCAAATATATTCATGAATTATAAAGTAACATTCATCATAGCAACATAATAGCATTTATAAATCTAAAAACAATGATCATTCATTAAATTATCATAGAACATAGCATCAAATGAATCAAGTTTAATCACCATAGAATGAGAACATAGGATAGCATCAAATGCGAGTTCAAATATGAATTTCATACATTCGTAGATATAATTCATTGAAACAATGAAAAGTATCATACCATAAATCAAAATGTGCAAATGTTTCAAGTTACAACAAAATGAAAAGTTAAAAGACTTTAAAGCTAAGTTACCTATTCAGATGCGGATTCTGGAAGTGGATACGGGATGCGGGGAATTTTTTTTTTGGATGCAGATGTGGGAGGAATCGTTTATATATATATAATTATATATATAACACATGCAAAGAAATGCAAGAAATATACAAAAACAAATCATTTGATAGTATGACTATGATACTTCACCCTTTATCAAAATTGAAGATATGTCAAAATTCATATGATAGATCAATATGTGTTTGTAAAACATTAGAGTTTAGTCGTAGACAATAAGTTCCAATAGGTCATGTTCAAGATTCGAACAAAATAAAAACTTAGTTCATGATTGAAGATTCAATCAACTAATATACATCAGAGTCTGAATCATAAGGATTTGCAAGAAAATCCACATTTTCATCATCAGCTCCAACTGCTGAAAGATCATTAGAGCACATGCAAAAAAAAATAATTTCAGTTTGGCCATTTTAAATTAGTTTTCTAGGTGCTGGGCCCGTGGATTCCTCTGAATGCCCTGTGGATTCTGGCCCGAAGCCAGTCACAGGCCTCCGGATACGTCTGGAAGCCAGATATTGGCTCATGGACACATTGCTTCCGGCCAGAATCCACAGGGAATCCGGACGCATCCGGAATCCGAATGTATCTGCCTCTGAATCCACCTGATCTGGGCACGAATTGATTTCTTAGCTTTAAAGTATCATTTCAAAATTCTCAGAATTAAAGTATTATATGATGTCAGAATTCTCAAAGTCTCAAACTTCAAAGTCAAAATGAAAACAAAGATAGTATGTTGCTGCTCCCAATATTTGGTCTGAGTACATTCTGAATCTGCTAGTTTTCACCAAAAACTTCTAGAATTCATCGATAACTCTGTTCACATCTTAACAGCAGCAAGAGCAAATGATTATTCATTTGGGCATAACTGTGTACACTCAGGCTAATCTATACGCAACTGGCAGAATACACAGTTTGATATTTTTAATCATATGCATAAGATTTGGTATTACTAATAACATATTTAAACATCTAGGGTTGCCTTGAGGTGTGGAGCCCGCACAAGATTAAAATTTTTTGCAAACATTTTACAAAATAAATTTACTCTTTCCCTCCTGCTTCCAGAAACAGCCATCATTCCCTGGGACAAATTGGGAATGGCTTGACCCTCCCTAGTCCCGGGTATGGTCAAAGGTTTCTGAAGCTTCCGTTGACCATCCTAGAGTTGCCGGTAGGGTTGCTGAAAGTTTTTCTTCATTAGGGGCGGCTTGGAAATGTTTCAGGGCATTCGTCCATCCCTGAAACCGTTTCCATTTCCATTCCCGAAACAGGTGCATTTAGGGTGGAAATGTGCTTCCGGATAACCTTGTTTATAACCCTGGTTATCCTTTCTTCAACTCCATTTTGTTTGGACTATATATAGTTGTTTTCTGTCTAACAATCTTTGAATGTTTGCAATAATTTTAAAATCTCTGGGAAAAAATCACTGCCATTATTCATTCTTTAAATATTTATTTTCCTCTGTCAATTTATGATTAAGTGTTCTAAAATTTTTGAACATAGAAAGTACGACAGACTTATGCTTTAGAAAGTAAATAGTGCTAGAGTTAAGTGAAACTATTTTTTGTTTGCCATTCGTACAGTGTTCATAGAAATCAGAATCAATAGCATAACCAAACAACCAATCAACTATCTTCTTAGCTATATGAGGGTTTTGAGACTCTCCTCATCTATTTGACCTATCGCGTGGTGACACAGTTGCCATGAGTACAGAGTTAGTAGTTACATTCATAATAAAAAGTAGATATTTCTAGCCTACATAGGGTGCCACAGTGCTCCTGAGCAACACCTAATTCCCTCTGTCAATTTCCCTTTGAGTCTTTATTCCCCCCCACCCGTCAATTTCTAAGTAGGTGTTTTAAACTTTTTAAACATAGAAAATACAGAAGACTCTTGCTTTAGAAAGTAAATACTGCTAGATTTAAATGAAACTGTATGTTGTTTTCCATCTACCCAATGTTTGTAGAAATGGAAATCAACAAAGTATCCAAACAAACCATGAACTATTTCTTAGCTCTATGATGGTTTTGAGAATCTTCTCATCTATTTGACCTATCGTGTGGTGTCACAATTTACATGACCAAGAGTTATTACTAATTAGTTACATTAATAGAGTTAATAAAAAGTAGATATTTTTAGCCTACATAAGGTGCCATACCAAGCTCTCCCAACCAGCATCAAATTCCCTCTGCAAGCCTGCAACCAGTATTCCAAAAGTAACATGTGCCCATTAATCATTGATTCTAGATACAAGAATTAAATTAATAAATTACTAGCTAACATAGGTGTATCATGTATGCAATACATCCTTGAGGGTTATCAAAAATCCATTGCTGAAAACAAATTTAAGACCTTCTTGGCTCATTATCTTCCATCTGTTGTCCCCAAGAAAAAAACTTTCTGATTATATAAGCTGTATATGTTGGAAAGTACTTTTAGTGAGGAGTCATGTGTTAGGATGCACTTGAAAGTTGAATCTATCAACTAAGAGTTATCAAAATTCATATTAGAGGAAATAATAAAAGCATTGGTGCCTTCATCATTAAAGGAGTTATCATTAGCTCATGTCCCTTTATGAGATGCTCTTGTTTATAACAATTCCAACTCCTCAATCTGTCCATACCAGGTTCTTATAACTTCCCTTGAATTTATCATCTAAAAGTCAACAAAAGTCATATTAGTAGAAATAATAAAAGTATTTGTAGCTTCTTACATTATTTTTTTGAGATGCTCTTGTTCACTACAGTTCCAACAACTCAGCCTGCTCTTTCCAGGCCTCGTAGACCTTTCCTTACCTCTCTCTCTTTAGATCTTCCCTTACATATGATGCATGCTAGATCCTTTCGAAATCTTTCTTCTCATTTAAGTTTGGATCATATGTAAAGAACCACTGACTTCAAGGATCAGATCATCCCCAAGCAGTGAACATAACAATAAAATGCGCATAATTAATTGTAACTGACTCACAATTAGATCAACAAGGGCATTTAACTTTGAATCATATGTGAAGAACCATTGATTGCAAGGATGATGTAAGGGACACCCTGATATGCCCAAAACATATGTTCTTTTACGATATATGAGGGTTACTCCTCCCAAGATTTGTGCATAGCATAACAAATAAAATTGCATAGAAATTGCAAGAACAGGAATAATTGATTTTCTATTACTTCAATACACAGAAAAGCAAATATTCAGAAATTACAAAAATGTTTAGCCTCATGTGCTTCACCAATCCTGCAAGCAAAACTACAACTTAACTCTCAAATGAAGGAGAATTCTTCCCAACTTCAAATTCTCACTCCACTTGGAATGATCCGCACTAGTCTATATAATCGACTCAACTTTGGATCAGCTCTCCACAATCCTCTCGACTTTGGATGTTTAATCAACTAGCCTAAGCCTCCCTTTTATATAATTCTTGTGTCTCTTGGAAATCCTTTTCCCCTTCGTGAGGATTAACATGTGGCTATCGAGTAAAACAACACATAGCCAATAGATGACCTTTCAACTTCTCCAAGAGGGCCTCATTTTTGGCCTGTAGTCACTTTTAGATTCTCAACAAGTTTTTCTTCAAAAACAACAATTGTTTTTCATTTATAAGATATAAACAACCCTTTTTATGGTCATTTCTTTGCTCCCACAAAGGTTATCTGCCTTTTTTGGCATTCTCAAATGATCATCGACCATTTTTATTTCAGATGTTGCTCATCTTTAGTTGGCTAGGGTTTCATTCAAGACTATTTTCTTGACGTCTTCAAAATCTGATTCCAGATTCTTAGTGGATTTTTTGAGGTCTCAACTAGGTCGTTTTCAGATTTTTTTGGGTGCCTCATTTTCTGTGCCTTAGAGTTTTGTGCAAGCCATAAAATTATTTTGATTGTAGATTCTTTCTAGGTTTTTTGAGAGCTCTTTTAGTTCTTCATCGATTTTTTGGGTCAGCCATTTTTTTCAAAATCTGTGCCAGTCGTACTTCATTTTTTTGAAATTTGTACCTACATCCATAGTTTTAAAAACCGGTGAAATATCGCTAATCTCGCAATATTTCGTAGAGCAAATGATTGGGTGATTATATTGCATTAGAAACTGCAACAAAAAATTAAAAAAAAAACACGACATTTATTTTGGAATATATCATAGTAAAAGTCAAAATCACAGGAGATATTGTTGAAAAGTTTGGGCGGGATATTTTAGGTTTCCACTAAATATTATATTATACTTGTAAGTTTCCAGACTCTCTTTGTTTTGCTCGCGACCTAATCAATCATTCCTCTACAATTTTTTGGACTACATGAGACTATTATTCGTTTGGACTTTGAACTCTCATTTATTTGCGCATGATAGTGGTAGTCTATTAGAGGTATTTGACTTTCATTTGTCTGACTTTGGGCTCACTTCTGACAACCCCCCTAGTAGAGGCATTTGACAACATTTAAGAAGCATTCGACGACACTGGTTCTGCATTGATTTGGACTATTTTTTGGTATAAAACTATTTTATTATATATATATATATATAATTTAACAATCACCATTTAAACGTTTGCAATAATATTATTTATTAATTTAGTAATTTACAATTTTACCTTAGTTCAAATTTATTATAATACTAAAGTACCAATACTATTTTATTTTCTTTTTGTTTTAACTCTTATAAGTTATAATAGTATTCACTGAATTTTACTATATTTTAACATATTTGTAATTAATATATTTTAATAGATCTATAGTATATATTATATATTAATAGATTTATAACAATATTTTAATAAATTTATAAAATATTAAATTTGATTTATTGTAAATTTAGACGCTTTCTAATTATAATTACTTGTTTTTTTTGCTTTGCCCATTTCTTTACAGGATGGCTGGTGGCAGAGTGAAGGACCCTTTATGGAAACATGGGATCCCAGGAGAAAGCAAAGGAGATATCCAATGTATCCATTGCCTTAAATGAATGACTCTAGGTATAAGCCGATTGAAATATCCTCTCGCGAAGATTCCATCCAATGATATTACACTATGTGACATTTGTCCAAAAGAGGCTACAAGGGAGGCTTTGACGAGCCCTAAAAAATATGCACAAAGTAAGGCAACATAAAAGAGAACGTTTGAGGCCATGGCAGCCCCAATGTGGACTTTTAATTCTACAAGATCACAAACAGGTGGAGAGGCTTATTCTTCTATGGGCCTTAGATATGAGGATCGAGAAGTGTGGATGGATCTTTATCAGACTTTTGGGTTCCACGTAACACTCTTGGTGCTCAACCTGGCTTGCTAGGCACTGCATGGAACAAAGAGATGCATGAGAAAACAAAGGTGGCAATTACAAGATTTTGGATCCGCAATGATATTCCCTTCAATCCTTTATGTAGTCCGTATTGAGATCAAGTGGTAAGTTCGATTTCTTTGTTTGATAAGGGGATTAAACCCCCAACTCCTTATGAGGTGAGTGAGCCGTTGTTAGATGGTGAAGTAAGAAACATTCATCAACTTGTGGAAGAGAAAAGAAAAGTTTGGGAACAAAAAGGTTACACTATTATATCTGATGGGTGGATAGATGGTAGGAATAGGATGCTCATCAACTTTATAGTTGCTTCAGGGGGACAATAGTATTTCTAAAATCAATTGATGCCTTTGATTAAGTAAAAAATGCAAAAAATTTGTGCAACGTGTTGGATGAGGTGGTAATAGAAGTGGGAGTGGCTAATGTAATCTAGATTGTGACTGATAATGCAGTTGCGTATGTGGCAGCCAATAGACTTTTGATGGAGAGACATTCCACATTACATTGGAGCCCTTGTGCTGCCTATTGTCTTGACTTGCTTCTTGAGGATCTAGTGAAATTGAGCTGGGTGGAGATGGTGGTTGAAGATGGAAGGAATATTGCGAAGTACATCTACAATCATACATGGGTCTTGCGTCTTATGAGAGAGCATAGTAGTGGTAAGGATCTTGTACAAGTAGGGGTCACACGCTTTGCTATTAATTTTCTAAACTTGCAAAGTATATCTAAGACATTGTTAGACCCGAGGCACATGTTTTTAGATAAGAAATGGTTAAAGTCCTTTTGCCAAGAAGTCTAAAGCAAAGAAAATTGTGAGGATTGTGTTTGATGCTAGCTTCGAAAAGCTAATGGAGGAGATCCTCAAAGTAAGTTTTGAAGTATTCATTGATGATTTAGTATTTAATTTTGAAATTTTTTCATTGACTGATTTTTGTATAATTTTTAATGTCTAGGTGTTAGAAGCCTTGGTGAAGGTTCTACGAATTGTGGATGGGGATAAAACCCCTCGGGGTTCTATATGAGGCCATGTATAGGGCCAAAGAGGCCATTCAACACTTACATAGGTCAAATGAGCCCAAATATAGACCCATATGGAACATCATTCTAAAAGAAATATGAACTGAATTATTTTTAAATTCAAGGAATGACTTAGTAAAGGAATCACTAAAACTAGGAAACGATCACATGGAAACAAAGAGTTTCAAAGGAGTTCATAAGTTTCTTATGTGGCATTCTCTGGTACGTGGCAAAATACTTTTCATTGCGAGGTGGATCTGACAACTCCACCAACATATTTATGCAGCTGCCTACTAATTAAACCCCGAGTTCTATTTCTCCAACATTTTTAGAGCAGATGCAGAGGTTCAAATTGCCTTAGAAACATGTATTCAAAGATTGGTTGCTGATTTGTACCTTCGAGACCTCATACTTGATGAGTTGCAGAGCTATAAGAGGGAAGAGGGGCCATTGTTTTCTTCTCCTGATTGCAAACGTAGGAGATACACCTTGCAACCAAGTAAAAAAGAACATGTGTTTAGTTTTGTCATACCATTTGTTTTGCTCATAAGTTTATTGGAAGTTTTACCATGCCATAAATGGTTTCTTTAATCCTCGCAAATCTCTAGTGGGAAGATTATGGTGCCACAACGCCTAATCTTCAAAATCTTGCCATCCGAATTCTATTGCAACCTTGTAGTGCTTCCAGTTGCAAGAGAAACTGGAGTACTTTTCAGAACATACACACAAAGAAACATAATAGGTTGACTCAAAAGTGCTTGAATGACTGTGTTTATGTGAAGTACAACCTTCGCTTGCACGAGAATCAGGTGGAAGGGCAAGCTTCACATGCAACACTTGACTTGGATGACATTGATCCATATTCAGCAGATTGGTTTGTTCCTCCTCATGGTGAGGATGCAAACGAGGATGTGGGCGATCTTTTATTGACAGATGAGCAACTAGCTGAGTTTGAGATGGAGGTAGATGACTGGGATGCAGATATGGCAGCACGTGAGGAGGAACATGAGTTTGGTCATCCATTAGAGGCTTTTGGCAAGCCTGAGGCACCTATTCAAGCACCTGTTGAGGATGTTGCCACAACAACTACTTCAACACCAGCCACCCAACAGCATTGATCTCTTTTGAGCTTTACTCGTAGACGCAATTTATGATTGCTAGTTTTAGCTTTCACTGATACTAAAACTTGAACTTAAGTATTCAAAAGTTGTAGTTTCATGGAGTTTGACTTCTATATGTTTAGAACTTATTTTTATTCAGATGTTGTGCTAGTTTTTTGATATAGGATTCCATCTCTGTGTTAATCACCAAAGTTTTAGTTGCTATGAATTACTGTTTAACTCAAAATTTTGATCAATATATGATGGATATCTCAAATCATTATATGTTTTACAAATTTGGTGTGTATGTATATGTTTTTAAGAATATTTTAAGAAATTGTATATTTTCAAATGTTCGACAAAAGTGTTGATTTATTGCTGATTTGGTCGTTGAGTCTTGTCGATTCCGCGATTTTCAATTTTTTTGAGTTGATTGAGATATTGCTGAAATTGAATTTTTAAACTATGCTTGCATATGCCTCTGTGTTTTCTATGTTAGGATTTATGTTTTAGATTTTTCACTATTGCCTCTTTGTTTTTTTTGTTTTGTGTGCATTGAGAAATGTGCAAGATGGGCATTATTAACCAACTTAATGTTGGAAGGTAATTAACGATTTAGCAGAAAAAATTGTAACACTTGTAAGTAGTGTATGTTGACAATCCTTGAGTATTGTTGTCTTGGTAATCTTGTTTTGGGAACAAAGACTTGTCCTACCATGGCTAGATCATAGTATGACACATTTGATGACTGAAATCAAGAAATTGTCATGCTTCTCAACCTATCTGCCATTTATAATCCTTTGCCTCAGATTACTTGTTGCAAGTTAGCGTCAGACATTTGGAAGCATCTAAAGGAGTTGCATGACACTTCCAAAACGAGCCAAGCATTCTTCTTAAAGAGCGAATTGTTCTCTGTGATGATGGATGAACCCATGTCCTTATAGGAGAATCTCACGAAGACTAAAGACACCTATGATTGTCTCAGAGCTATTGGTCGGAAAATAGAGGAAGAAGATATGGTAGTCGTCATCCCAAAGAGTCTACTTGAATCTTATGAGCGCTTTATAGAGACTCTAAACATTGCTTCCATTAATATTGATCTGAAATTTCCAAAGTTGTGCTCTAAACTTCTACAATAGGATCGTTGGAAACAACAATTCAGTAGCTATGCCACTTCGTCCTCCTTAGAGCAAGCCTTTGTAGCTAAATCCTTTCACAATGATAAGGGCAAATCTTAGTCATCTTAGTCGTCTTAGAAGAAGGGCTCTAGTTAGTCTTAGGATGGCTTGAAGAAAAAGGTTTAGTGTAATTATTGTCATAAATATGGCCATCTGATCAATGATTGTCGACGATCGTTTGGCTTTCGAGAAGCGAGAGCAGGGAGGGTCTCAGCCTAAAGCCAATGTTGTTGAGCGCATAGAGTAGAAAGAGTCCTTTTACAACTTCATGGCTAAAAGACTTAGAGACCATGTGAAATCTCTTGCCTAGTATATAGATTCTGGTACTTTTTGACATTTCACTCACAGTGGTGATTGATTTACATGATTTTCTTCCTATATTGATTTATATTTGGAGGAGGTGAAGAGTCTATCGTTGTTGGTGAGGGCTTGGTGGGAGGAATCTCATATTCCTCAATGTATACTACGTTCTCGGCATGGAATCAAACCTACTCTCAATGAGTCAGATTATATGACATTCTCCTCAACTTGATGTGGTATTTAGTGCACGCTTGTTCAATTGTTGATAATGTGACATGCACTATTGTAGTTGTTAGCATTGAGGATCATGGATTATTCAAACTCTCTTGAGCATGCCTTTGCAACAAAATCATCTTCTCTTAGTAGTCTCTGGGATCAACGATATGGTCACCTAAACATTCACTATCTTGCTCAGCTTGTTCGAGAAGATTTAGTAGATGGCCTACCTGAAATTCAAACTCAGAATCAAAGAGTTTGTGAAGCTTGTCAGGCTGGAAAGCAACATAGGACACCATTCAAGGATGGTGACTCATGACAAGCCTCTAAGGTACTACAGTTGGTCCACACTGGTATTTGTGGTCTAATGAATACTCCTTCTGTTATTGGGTGCAACTATTTCTTACTTTTTTGATGATTTCAATCGTAAAATGTTGGTGTTCTTTCTTAGACATAAATCATATATCTTTACTATATTTAAAAAATTTAAGGTCTTAGTAGAAAAAGAGTCTGGTTGTTCAACTACATCTCTTAGGTCTCATATTGGGGGGTCTTCTGGTTTTGGGTTTTATGATTTTCCCCAAAAAACCATGACGAGCTTTTTCATTTTTTGTGTGATTTTGTTATATGGAAATTGTATTTATTTTCTAGATTTATATGTCAATGGGTTTTGTTTGATTTTTCTACAATAATCATGATTTTTGAAAAAAGGGTTTTGCTTATTTTTTCCAAAAAGAATCTTTTGGCTTTTTTGTCATAGGTTTGATTTTTTTAGAAAACAAATGTGACTTTTTTCCATTTTTCCTCAAAATGATAGTTTTTGATAACTTTTTCACAAATTTTCAGTCTTCAACAAAATGTTTCGACATTTGTTAATAAAATTTCGTTTCTTGTAGAGTGTTTTGGGTTGTACCTTGGGTTTCAAGGGCGAATGTTGTTTCTGCAAAGGAATTGGAGCTTACTAGTGTTTGTGGATTTTGCAACTTTTGATGATTTTTCGCAAGATCATTGTTTTTTAGAGTTGTGAAATTTTTTGAAGCCGATTTTAGTGTCTGGATAGAGAGAGGGGTACTTGTGGTATGCAACATCATGTTGGAAGGATTATAGTAAACTTGGTCATATCCAAATTTTTTGCAAAACTAGGTAGGGTCTCAGCTATAAACTCATGTTGCAAAGTGTTTTGATGAGAAGGTGCGGCCTATTAGGATTATAGAGGTTGTTTGCGGTTGGATATCCTCTTGATAGATAATCATAAAGTGCGTTTGATGATCAAGGGATATAAACAACAATTTGGTAGAGATTATGATGAGACATATGCACTTGTTGGAAGGATAAAAATTGTGCGTGCTATCATAGCAATTGCAGCCTAGCACAAGTGGAAGTTACTTCAAATGGACGTAAGTCATTGATGCCAACATATATATGTTTGTGTTCATGATAGACATGGATTTTGTACCTTGTAGAGATTGGATTGGTCAGCAAAGATGGGATATAATAGGTCAAGCTATGCAAGATTAGAATCATGTTCAGGAATGTGTTCAAATACTATATCTGTGTGCATGTATATTTTGATTTAGTATTGCATATGTTATAGATCATTTTCTGAAGACTGGTAGTAGGATAGTGTGCAGGAAATAGGTTGCAAATATTTTAGCTATATCTTATGAGCAAGATGGAACCAAGGTTAGCGAGCTTGGATCATGGTTAAAGACATATTCACGATATTGTGTTCGTGTTAACATATCTTGGAGTTCATTCTGGGAAGGTTACAGATGGAAAATGTGCGATATGTTTTATTGGTAGTCAATTGGGCTAGTATAACATGTTGATCCTTATTGAATGAAGTGTTAAATGTATTGTAATGCACTGAAAAACTATTGTAGTAATTGTAATGATGCTTAAGAGGGCGAGTAGGCCTTAATGAGGTCTTATGTAATAAATGTAAATTGGGAAAGCCCTTATAGGCCAACCTAATTAGTTATTGGGATAGGGTATTGTTTACCTGCATTTTGTCACCACAAAATGTTGGTAACAGCACGAAACTTTTTCAAGTTAGTTGCACGTTTCTCTAAGCTTGAATTTGATATTCATTTGCTCAATGTTGATCGATCGATCAATTTCAATTCATATATCAAATCATTTTACTGAAGGCCTTCGTGAAGTCTTTTTCATTTTGCTTTTTGTCGAGCTTTTGCTTGATATTTGAAGCCTTCATCGCTCGTTCTTTTCTTTTGAGTTTGTGTTTGTTGAATTTTAGTCCTTTGGTTTGGCTCATGTCATGCCTTTTGCTTTTCTCTTTGATTCAGTCTAACCTAGAGCTCAATCGGAGTTGTCAGTGATGAGATATGCTTGTTTAGGTGCCTCAAAAGTGGACCTTTTTGGTGCAACAATACGAATTAAAAATATGATGTTATATTTTTAATTTGACTTTCACTTTTTGATAAATATAACTTATATTCACTTTTTGTTATGTTTTTAAGTTACTTTAATTTTTAATTTTTAATTTAAAGTGAGTATAGTGCACTTCATGTTATAATTTTAAGTTGAGTTACTTTTTAATTTTTCACTTAAAATAACTATATAACTATATAGTTCTAGTTTAATTTTTGGTTTTTAAATCAAATGTTTATTTAAATGTTTCACTTAAAGTAACTATGTAACTATATAGTTCTAGTTTAATTTTTGGTTTTTAAATCAAATGTTTATTTAAATGTTACTTTTTAAATGATGTTTATATGTTATATTTTTAAGCATGATAGATAAATATTGTTTATGGCCCATTTAGTAACATTTTTATAAATTTAAGTGAATTAAATGACTCTCTTCAAAATTGGACATTTTATATGCAATTACATGTAAAATCCATCAAAAGTGGACATTATACATGTCACTGCATATAAAGTTCATTTTGGTGGACCTTTTTGATGTCATTACATCAAAACTCTATCATAAGTGGACTTTTTTGATGCTACTGCGTCAAAAGTAAAGTTATTATACTTTTACATCTAAAAAGTGAGATGTATTTTAAAACATGCATCCTCCTCCAAAAAGTGCGACTTTACTCCAATGCACATTTTAAAATATGTTCTTGACCCCAAAAGGTCTGATTTTATGCTAAAACATGTTTTAATATATGCTTTGGCCTCTAAAAAGTCCGATTTTGAAGAACTCCATGTTTTTGCCCTCCAAGAACCCGATTTTGATCATAAGTGGAGATTTTCTTAATGGATTTGCATGAGATTTCTTCCATTGGAGGTGTTTTTGATTGACAATGAATTTTCTTGCATTAAAAATGGATTCAACAAACTAAAAAATGTTTTTGAAAGCTCCAATCTAGGGCACGTTTTTGTAGAAACCAGCAAATAAATCCATTTTTGGTCCATGTTTTGGCTCCAAAGTAAATTGATTTGGCTTCTTTTTGGGATTGCATTACATATTGATGCATATTTTGGTGTTTAATTACCAAAACGTTTTGATCTTGCATCATGGTGAAACACGTTTTTTGCTAAAAATGTCCCAAGCATATGTTCTTCAAAACGTTGGATCTTGGAGTGATTTTAGGGCACGTTTTGGCATCTTTTACTAACTTCTCCTTGATTGCTGCTTTCTCCCATTCAAATTTGTGAAAGTTTGAAAGATTCAAACATTTTTGAAGAATTTTTCAAACATTGGAACATCTTATCTTTTCATTTTTGGCACATATAAGTGGACTCTTTTTTTCTTGCTTTCAATTCATGCTTATCTTGTTGATTTTATGCATGTAATTGCTTGATGATTGCCACTTGTCAAAATCTTTGCCATGGAAAATGCATTTTTCCTTTAAAAATGAAGTTTTTGTTCTTTTTCATGTTTTTAGTTCTTTCTCAAGTCCCAATTTCGAATTTGAGTGTTGAAGTGTATTGCATATTGGCATGTTTGAGTCACTTTCCAAAGGTATGTTTTTCTTTGTGTTTTGTGTTTTGTGTTTGTTTGTTGGTTTTCTACACTTCGGAGAAGTCACAAGTTCTTCCCCAAGAACTTGTTGCTTCACTTCATGTGAATGCATCATCATGTTCCACTTTCTGTTTCCATGTCACAACACCTCACCTCTCACTCAACGAATGCGATTACATGTTTTCCATCTCATTCACCATCTGCACTTGCATGTAATCTCAGTTTCCACTTCCATTTTCAGTCATCTCACTTTTCGCATACATTCGCACAACACAATTACACGAAATGCCTTACGTGTAAGTGCATACAAAAGGTCCGATTTTGATTAAAAGTCACTTTTTGAAAAGTCCAAAAAATGTCATTTTCATCTCCTATGTACTTTGACTTCCCCTTTTTCACCAAAAGTGACTATAAAACTCATTATCCCACTTCCATTTTTCATTTTCATTCCTCCATATGCGTTTGCACCTCTATGAGTAAATACATATTTCCGCATCTTGCCATTCTTTTCATCTCATCCTGCATTCACACTTACATGTGAAGTGCATCCTCCACCTGCATTCACATCTCATCTCACTTTTCATCTTCCGTTACATGTTGCACTTACATGTACTTATTTTTCATGCAATAATGCCTTGAAAACCCTAAGTCGTGTGAAATCAACAATCTTCATTTTCACGCATTCGCCTACATTTCCACCTTCAGAGTTTCTCATTTCATTCCGTTTCATTCCATCTTCATAACACTTCATTCCGCATTTTGTTCATTTCATTTCCATTCATTGCATATGCATAAGATTTCTTCGAGATCATTTCACTGGATCTACCAAGTCTCCAATTTGTTTCCAAATATTTGTTGGTCACAAATCAACTTGTATGGCGATTCCATTTGATGATGTATTTATGTTTTGAGATTTTTGTATTGCAGTACAAGCACAAGAAATGTCCTCACCGTCAAAATCCAAAGGCAAAATGAAATATCAATATGATAAAAAATTGGCTCATGCAACTACTTCATCAATCATATCTATTCTGGATAATGTGATGGACACAACGATTGGTCACGTGGACGTGGTTGATTTTCTACAGAGAGTTGAAACTCTAGTTGTTAAGAAATGAAGCATATCAAGAGAAGCAACATCCATTTTGTATCTACATTTCCTATAGCAGCCATAGAATTTGATTTTGTTTTCGGATGTTCACGATGGTTTACTCCAAAAACGGAGACTATCGAAATTGCGACAAGGTTATTATTAGCCTCGATCTTGAAGTTATTGAAGAAATCTTCAAAGTTCCACATAAAGCAGAATGTGCAGATTTGACCAAAGAATTTTTTGGCATGTTGGAATGGGCAAAAGGGCGATTATCAAAAGTATGTCAATCTTTATTGGTTAGACAATAAAAAAGTAACTTTTGCAGATGGCCAAAGACTATTCATCAATCTAACTTCAAGCAAGAATATAAGGATCTTATCATCATTCTCAACAGAATTTGTAGCCTTAAAGATTCTATTGATTTCGAGTCATGGATGTATAAGTTAATGTTTCAAATCATGGAGAATAAAAAACACATGTTTTGGAGAGAGTTCATTAGCACTACACTTTGCTAGCAGATAGGGAACGTGAGAACATCAGTACCCTTCTACATGAATTCTTACCTTGTTTACATTGCTGCTGCTATGAGATCTTTCTGAGGTCTTTCTACCAAGGGGGATTGTCTTCAGGTTCTTGTTTGGGAGTTCTATGACCAAATCATTTTGCCAAATAGTATTTTTTATCACAGAAGAGTCCAAGATGTATTCTTTGGGCATTTCTGGGGCTTGTTCAATAAACATTTATCTATCAAAAGAGCATCTGATGTGGCATGGGAGAAGGTGAACCAATATTGCTGTATTTTTATTCAATTTCCTACTTTCACATACTTAAGAGTTGGGTATTTTAAAGGTGAGTCGTATACCTTACCTAGTATGCTACAAATCGAATCATCTTGATGGAGCTAGCTAGATAGCTTATGGACGTGCATAGTGATCAACATGCTATGCATAGGCTTGGTTTCAATATTACATCAGCTAAACCTTTGGCTATTGGCAACTATTCGAACATTTTTGTGCCTAAAGAAAAAAACATGGAAGCAGAGTTGTAGTTGATCACCTTGAAAAAGTTCAAGGCTAGATTTGACTTTGACTATCGAGAGATGAACTCTCAAATGAAAAGAGCTTATACTCATGTTCATCGCATAGAGGACATTTGGATTGATATGAGGACAAAACTTGATATCATGAAGATGGACTACTGCAGATTAACCCTATAGCAGATAATTGATCTCAACATGTTTGAGATCCCTTTAGATTTCCAAGTTGAAGATGATGGCGACATCCTTGATCCAAAATTTCATCAAGCCGGCTTTGATAAGAAGTGTCCTTTTCTTATTAAGCGGCAACAAAAGGAAGGTACATCTATCATGAATAGATTTCAATCCATTTTAGCAAACACCAACAAATGGTTGAAAAGTAAAGGCCTTAAAAGAGTAAATCCTAAGATGGGCTTGAATTGTGGAAGTCTTAGTCCTCCTAGTAGAAAGTCATAACTAGAAATCACAGGAAAAGATGTTGCTTCATCTTCTGATGCTAGGGTTCGCTTCAAATTCAAATTGAAGGGCGGAAAAGGAGCTAAATTATCACAAATCTCTGAACCAATTCAAGAATTAGTGGAAGAATCAAAAGAGGAATTGGAAACAAAATCTAATAAAGAAGATTTAGATGAAGAAGGGGAAATCATGATCACATTTGCTCCAAAGCCTACACAAGCTTGTACATCTTCTATACATGAAGAGCCTTTTCTGCATGAAGTGGATGACGATGTGGATTTATGTTCCACCATTTTTACTCCTTCCATTCCAGTCTCGGAAGTTAATATCATGGCTCTTCCTATTTCCTTTGTTACTCCTCGCATTCCTGCAAATGAACAATATGAACATTTAACAAATGTGTTTGGGGATTTTCCGACTCTTACCAATGGTCAAGTTTCCCAACTTGATACATCTTTGACAGGTTTTGAGCTTTTCATGACGGAGCCTTCTCAACATGTTCTTATGCCTTCAGTTGTGTAGACTGAATATTGTTTTGTTACAACGGAAATACAATCAAGATCAATGCCAATGGTCTCCATTGTATCTGCTTCTACGGATGAAGGTTTCAGCCTGCCTGCATGTTTGAGCAAAATAACAACGAAAAAGAGAAATGTGGTTACTCCTCCGAACAATCTCCTTATTAAGAAGACCAAATCCAAATCTTTGAAAGAAAAGATTGTTTCTAGGATTTTGGTTGATTCCGATAAAACCAAATGTGCTGAAGTTGTTGAGCCCCTGGTAGATAAACCTGTTGAAGAACTTACATTCTGATTACAAGTTTACTAAGGTTGAAATCAAAAAGCAATCACGTTTGAGTTGTTTGCAAGATGCTCAAGATGCATTGGCTAATGTATCAAAGAGCAATCATGAGCTTTCGGAAAAGAAAAATCCACTGAAACATGAGGTCTCTCGTTTGAACAAAGTCATTTGACAACAATCTTCTCATGGTGTTGTTATGTCTTGACCATCTAAGGAGAGAAAGCTGATTGAAGTCTTTGAGTCTTGGATGCAGGAAATCATTTTTGAAAGAGTTCGAGCCATCATGGAGACATTTGCAGTTCTTAGGCGCGTCAAAGAGATGAATGAAATGGACCGAAACTTAATTTCTTCTTTAACTCAAGAAGTGGATAACTTGAAGGAAGTCCTTGATGATTGGGATGAAATGGTAAACTTTGATCTGGTAGGTATGGTCTCATGTGACATTCTTCCGTCATGTGAAATGTTCTTTAGATTTGAAGGACTCATTGGTCACAAAGAGGAAACATTGAGGAAGCTGATCACAAAGTTGTAGGTGGCCTTTGGAGATTGTCAAGCGGTTGAAACAAGTGTTACTTGTGATTTGGAACAGATGGGATGCCATATTATTGATGAATCTAGTAACCTTATTGCAACAGAGAGAGTAAGCTCAGAATATACAGTCAGGATCAATGCTGATGTAGATTCTGAAGACTTTGGTTCACATACAATGAACAAGTTTGTCTTGTATAAATCACTGACAAAACACTTGTTAGATACTACAATAGCAAATTCCAAAGTTGTGCAATCAGCATATGCAAATGCAGTAAGAGTAGAGGCCATATCAAAGACCATCGAGATTGCTGATCTTGCCACAGTGCGTGACATCATTGCCAAATTCAAGGCATTGAAAAACAATCTCTAAGATTGTTGTGTTGTTTTTATTTCATGTTAGTAGTTGTAAAGGATGAATTACATGTAATGTGAGTTAAATGTATGTAAAAGGATGTAATCCGAGTTGCATGTGTAGTTGCATGTAACCCTTTATTTTCTCCTGTAGTTAGACTAAGTCAAAGTTGGTTGAGTTGCTCTCATTTTTTCCTCCACCTTTTTCTCAACCCTTGTGCCTATATAAAGGAGTGCCCCCTTATTGTAAAATCATCATTATCTTTATGCAAGAGAGCTCTGGGGAAATTGTGCCAGCAGAACTTTGTTTGTGTAAGCACTATTTTGACAGAAAGTGGATACAAAGGAGCATTTGAGACTTAACTTTGATTAAGTGAGATTGTTGCTTGCATGAGTTATAAGCTTTGTCTATAATTAATCTAAGTTATCTTTGATTCATGTTATCTTGTGTTCTTGGTAATTGTATCTTGTGAATTGAATAGAAAAGAGTTAAGAAGCAATTGGAGCTAGAGCTTTGACCAGGAGCAATTATGGAAGTGTATAGCTAGAAGCTTTGTCTGTAGCTTATATTTTCTTCATAATTCGCATAATAGTGAAGTTACTTTTACTTTTAGGAGTCTTTATGCCCTAATTGTAAAGCTTTTCCATATAGAAGTACGAATGGACTTAGAGCCAAACTAGTACATTTTTAGCTAGCCTTTGAATTAGTGAAGGTTTATCGGTATCACTGTTTCCAACTCTTGATAGAAGTGTAGTTAGAGATTCACTCTGCCGAATACTCGCTCTACGAGTAAGTGGATTCTTTTTTGAAAGAAGAAGAAAGGATATTGGTAACACTCATTTTACAAAATTTCTCGACTTCTTGCTTACCTTGAGTTGATCCAAGGAACAGTGAGAAGGGGGAGCCTTCCCTTTAAGGTAGGAGAGGCTCTGTCTCACACGCCATGGCTGGTCATCCTATTTTGCAACTGGATTTTTACCCAAAACTGTCGGTTGCAAAATATCCACCCAACAGGGATAAAGGAAAGTTGTTTCTTAGATTTCAGAATCATCATATGTGTGATATATATGGTTAGAATGATGCGAATTTGAGTAGAGCAGACTAGATGTTGATTTGACAAAAGGTTTTGAGCTTCAAAGGAATTGTACTAGCAATTGAGTTGCAGTTTTGGTTAGTTCATTCTTTGGATTTGTTATCTAGAAGATCTTTGTATATAGTTGCTGAAGCAATTTCGACGGTGTGTTTAATTGTCTTCCTTCAAGCTCCTAATAGAGCTAAAACCTTTTGAAAAGGGTTCAAAGTCTCTAACTGGGACTGATGTACTGATTGTATTGTAATTGGCTCCTAACAGGGTCATATCCTTTCACAAGGAATATTTATATTAGTACATCCATCTTGTGGGTACCATCCCCACCAAGTTTTTTCCTCTGATCAAGGGTTTCCCTAGTTAACAAATCATTGTATCATTGTGTACGTTTTATCTCTTGGCATTGCTCACTATCTTGGTGTGGGCAGATTTCACTTTAGAACACAACCTTCTATGATTTGCTTTCCAAATGAACCACAAATTCAATCTTTTGTAGGGCATTTAGTTAACAAGAAGGGAGGGTATTAGAATAATTTATCTACCTCATATTGGTCATTTAAGTTAATGTATGTTCAGATGTATCTAGTCAGTAAATGTATCAAGTAAGCTAGATAGTTTAGTAGATTTCTATTTTAGTTCTCACTAACAATGTATCTTTTAGAAACATTGTCTTTATATTTTCTTATTTAAGGAGCCTTTGTCTCATGTAATTCATTCAATCAATTATCTTTTCATTTTATCAACCAAAACTTGTATCTGGAAGAAAAGACAACAAACTTCCACAATAGCATAAAATCTAGTCACATATTGTGCGCCTCTCGTTATCAAGCCAACCTTGGCCTTGATACCAAATGTAGAAACCAAATATAACTTTAACTATAAAATGCAGAAATGGAAAAAAAAAAAAAAAACATAAGAGAATACAAACAGTAGCACGATATATGTGTAGAAACCTTTGTGGGTAGAAAATCCACACCCACATAGATCCATCAATCCTTCAAGAGAGTTACACCAATACGAATACTCTTGTTGAATTCGACAATATTTCATTACTTACACAACTTGCAAATGAACTTGTCTAGCTTCCTAAGTACTAGCCCCAAATTTGTACAATAATTATTAAGTGAAACCATGAGATGGCTTCAAAAACCATTTAGAAACCCTAAGTAGGTGTGACACCCAAATTATTTGGACTCTAAACCCAACCATCTTCTTGGTTTAAGATGCCCTTGGCAATTATTAGCATATTTCTGCATGTCATAATCAAGAATATTTGACTGCCCAAACTTGGGGCGCTTAATGCATTATATACTTCATGACAAGTGTCCAACACTATCATAAAAATGCTGACACATTTCCAAATTGTTGAGCTTTTGAGAATCGCTGCAAATGTGCTAAGCACTGCCATAAGGTTTGGTATGTGTTTTTCAAATGGCAGCGACCTCTTATTTATAATGAGAAAAGGATAAGAAGAGACATGCTCCTTAATGGGACATGTCCATTCGTTAATTTGATAATAATATAATAACAAATATAATCATAGTTTATGTTATATATATCATTAATATATTAATTTCTCTCATATAAAAAAACTTATATGTAATTATATCTCATATATAATTATATATAGCCATAGTTTTATCGGACTGAAGCTTCCAAACATCAATGCTCCCTCTTAGCTAGGGAGGATATACACAAGACAAATCTTACACCATTGGTAATATTGGGTATGGGAAATTTTAAAGATATCTTTAATCAGAAGATATCCATCAATTTGATATCAAGAGTATTGGTCTTCCAGAATATCAACGCATGATATTTACCAAATACTCAAATAAAGTTTGATATCACATCTAATATCATGAGTCTTGGTCTCTCAGAATATTGACATTCGATATCCACCAAGTACTCAAAAAGCTTTGAGATCACATCTGATATCATGAGTATTGGTCTCCCAAAATATCAATAATATTCACCAAATACTCTTTGAGTAATGGCCTTCGAGAATGTTGAGATGCAAGATATTCACCAAAAACTATGAGTAATGGCTTTCCAAAACATAAAATCGCGTGGTATTCACCAAGTCGCGTGATATTCACCAAGCACTTTGTGAGTAGTGGCCTTCCAGAGCATCAAGACACGTGATATTCACCAAGTATTCTGTGTAATGGCCTTCCAAAATATCAATTTGCATAACATTCACCATGTACTCAAAAAATGCATTCACCATGTACTCAAAAAATGCTTATAAGATATGTGCACACGCAGTCTCATAATGCTTACCATATAAACATCCACCATGCAAAGTATAATCTATCATGATCTGCATAGACATCGTAAGAGATATATCATAATAGAGAATTAAGTTATTGTAAGATAGTCACCTTTGAATAACTTTTGCAAATACAAGTGACATAATTTGGAAGTTGTCACTTCCTCATGATGTACACAGGGGGTAGCCTCATTAAGATCATAGTCATGAGGCATACTCATGAATCATAGTCCTCTTGACTGCTACAATTTATTGATCACTGAAGAATCCATCTCAACATTGTTTACTCTTTGTAAATCAATATGACTGAGATTACCGAAGGTTGACTAAACCACATCCTCTATTTGCTCCCTCTTTTTTAAGGTTGCCTCTAATGAAATGGTAGTTTCCGTCTTAATTTCAATCTCCCTCTTCTTGCAAGAACATTCTCAGAGGAAAAGATCAAAGCAAACAATACTTATAATACAAAAGAATGTTAGTAGTTTAACTTATGCATATTTCTCATTAATATTATCATGTTTCACATTATAATTCTCAATTGTATAAATTTATATATATACTTTATATAGATCATTCAAACATATGATATATATTCATTTAGGTATATATATTCAATAATAATGATTCAAATTTCTATAATCAATTTGATTATATATATAATCTCATAAAAGAGTCTTATATAAAATAGTATGAACAAATAAAACTCAATATACTTTTTATACTCATTGAAATGTGATTAGTATGTTTAGTGCATATATTACCTTAAACCTCACCGAAAATGCTTTTGTCTTGAAGTGACGCCTCTTTGAGAGTATACCGGGTTGCATACTAATCATGTTCCAAAGTTTCAGTCATTTATTTCTGATATCATCAACCTGTGTTTTGGTAATGCCACAATAGTAGTGGCATTACCATGTCATCACTTAGTGGGTCGTATCTCTTTGACCAAGCATTGTTTCCATATTAGTTGGTAAAACATATTCGATGTGATTATTTACACTCAATGGCTGCAAATCATACCAATGTCAAGAGGTGTTGGGTGGATATTTTGCGACTGACAGTTTAGGGTAAAATCGAATCGCAAAATAGGATGACCAGCCACAGCGTGTGAGACAAAGTCTCTCTTACCTTAAAGGGAAGGCTCCCCCTTCTCGCCGTTCCTTGGATCAACTCAAGGTAAACAAGAAGTTGAGAGATTTTGTAAGGGGCGTTACCAATATTCATTCTTCTTATCTTTCATAAAAGAATCCACTTACCTGTGGAGCGAGTAATAGGCAAGATGAAACCTCAAATTACACTTCTATCTAAAGTTGTAAACAGTGATATCGATAAACTAACACTAACTCAAAGGCTAGCTGAAAGCATACTAGTTTGACTCTATGTCCTATTTTAATCTATTCTATAAGAATAACTTCTACCATTGGGGCATAAAGACTTCTAGAAGTAGGGAATTCTAACTATTTTTTGTGAACTTGAGATGGTATTACAAGCTAGAGTCAAAACTCTTAGTCTATGTATTGCCACAACCACTCCCAATCAAAGCTTCAGCTTCGGTTGCTTCTTAAATCAATATGCTCTATTATTGAACACCATAGTTGCCAGAAACATGACGGGGAAGCCCCGTTTCACGTTGCGACGTGCGAAACGGGTTTCCCGTTACGCAACAGCCGTTTTTGTATGAAAATAAGGCTATAAATTTAAAAACTATTAATAATTTATGCGCTCTTGAGAATAATGTTATAAATTAAAAACTATTAATATATTTTATAGGGTGCATAGGGAATTTAACAGGTCGTGAAGTAGTAGTTTTCGTTTTGTTAAATTAGTTTTTGTTTTAGTATTGTTTTAGTTTGTGTTTCAGTCTTGTTAACTAAGTAGTAGTTTTAATTTTGTTAATATTTAGAAACATGGAGTGTTATTAATCAAGTTTCTTTTTAAAAGTTTTAAGATTTTATAAAATCTAGAGAATTATTTCAGTAACAGTCAACTATTAGTTTTTTTGTGCAATTGAATTAGTAATTTATTAATACAATTTAAGATAGAATTAAGAATTAATTTCTAAGAAATAAATTAGTTTGGTTATATATATATATATATATATATATATATATATATATATAATACGTTTCTTTTACGCAACCTTTCAAATTTCGGTTTCTCGTCACGTTTACGTTGCGGTCAGGTTTCTCGTTTCTCGTTTCTGGTAACATAGTTGAACACACAATAATAACATGAATCAAAGACAACATGCACAAATTACAGTCAAAGCTTCTAATTTGCTCTACCACAATTGCTTCCAGCCAAAACTTCGAATTCAATTGCTTCTTTTTATTCACTTTTCTCCCTAATGAAGAAAAACGAGAAAGCAAGCAAACAAACAACAAAAACAAGCACAAAAGAAACACGTGCCTTTGGTCTTAAACTCAAACATGTCAACAAGCAAGTTGCTTTTAAGTGCAAATTCGAATTTGGAATTTGGGGAAATTCTAAAATTGTGAAAATGAGAGTTTTCATCATTTTTAAAGGAAAAATGCACTTTTCATGGCATATATATGGACAAGTGTGCAACTTCAAGCTAAAACATGCATGAAAATAGCAAGATAAGCATGAGTTGATGAGTAAGTTTGAAAATGTCCACTTACTTGGAGATCAAAGAGCCAAAATAGCAAGAATTATATACTTTGAAGACCAATTCTCCTCTAAATCCGGATTTTCAAACAATAATTTGACTTCTTCCATACTTGCATTCAATAGATATTAACGAGCAATGAAGGGTCAAATTTGACATGAAAATGCCAAAAATGTGGTCTCCAAAGGCAATAGCATGCATTAAAACTTTAAAAAAAAAAACCCCTAGTGATCCAAGGGTATTGGCTGCAAATGCCATTTTTTGAGTTTTTTGAATAAAAACATGCCCTTTTCATGCAAAAATCTGGGCCATTTTTGCAAAAATGTGGCAAAAAAATGCATGTTTTTGAGTCATTTTTGACTTGCGAATGTAAAAACGACTTTTCGAAATGGATCCAAATGCAAAAACTTGGCTCCAAAATGCAAAAAAGTGAATGAAAAACCCAAATTTCTGGGCATTTTTAGCAAAAATTGACTCATTAAAGGCATGAAATGAAGCTTTTTTGACATCTAAAGGCAGAAATAAGCTCTTCAACGGTATATATATGGATCAAAAACTTATAACGACTTATATTTAAGCCAAAAAGTGATCAAAACTGCCTCAAATCTGGGTTTTTTCACAAAAACGTGGCTCAAAAATGCAAAAATATGAGCCATTTTTGTCTTGGATATGCAAAATCATGACCCTCAAATGCATATATTAAAACTCAAAAACACCCCTCAATTGTGATGGATTTCAAGCCATTATATGGGCAGATCTAAGCATTTTTGATGAAAAGCATGTTCTTGGAGGAAAAAAAAAATCCAGTTTTTTGCCCTTGAATACTCAAAAACGGGTTTTTGGGATGCAAATACATGTTTTTAAAGCAAAATGCACCTTTTTGGTGCCATTACATATGCATATCTCACCTTTTAGGTGTCATTGGATATTTTAGCAATATGCATTTGCATCATTTTTATGCACTTACATGCATTTCCATTCAAAGTCACCTTTTGGGCGCAATTGCGTATTTTGAATTAACAAGCGTTTGTAGACATGTTTTGCACAACTTAAGTGATGAATTGAGCACATGCCAATTTATTTTTTGATGAAATATTACTTAAATGGGTCATAAATAATATTGACACTATCATATTTAAAATATAATATGCAAATATCATTTTAAAAGTAATAATTACTAGAGCATTTGATTTAAAAAAAATAAAAAAAATCTAACTATATAGTTAATACAGTCACTTAAGTGAAAAATCAAAAAGTAACTCAACTTAAAAATATAACAAAGTGCACTATAGTGATTTTAAGTGAAAAATCAAAATGATAAAGTAACTTAAAAACATAACATAAAGTGAATTTATGCCATATTTTTCAAAAAGTGAATGTCAACTTAAAAATATAATATGATATTTTTAATTCATGTAGTTGCATAAAGAAGGTCCACTTCTTGGGCACTAAATTGGTCATATCTTTTGATTGCCACCTCCGATTAAGCCCCAAGATATATCAAATCAAAGGGAAAACCGTAAACAATGATTTGAGCAAAACCAAAGGACTAAAAACCAACACACACACACACAAAAAAAAGAGAAAAATGACTTTGAAGGCCTCAAAAATCAAGCATAGGCTTGACAAATAGAAAAATGAAAAAGACTTGACGAAAGCCTTTAGTAAAAGGGTCCATTATATCAATTGGAGTCTATTGATTGAGCAATGTTATCCAATTAAATAATGATCTAACTCAGAGAAAAGCGAAACTAAGTTGAAACTTTTTCGCATTGTTGCTTACATTTTGTGGTGACAAAATGCAGGACAACAAGAGGCACCCTCGCCATGTCTTTGAAGGTTTTAGCTAAGTTATCAAATTCTCTCTAGCAACCCTCAAAGTTTGGTTAAATTCTGTACAATGTCTGGTCCTTGTTAAATTCTCCCCAAATTTGCCTATAGAGCTACAAATTTGCTGCAAATTTTGTCAAAGGAACCCAGGCAGAATTTGGAGTGAATTTTGAAGAATTTGTTGCCCAACGACCGAAACTGGGCCGAAATTGGTCTGAAAACAATTTTTAAAAAGCTTTTTAAATGCGTTTGTTTTTGCCTAATTTGATCTATTCGATCCTCCCAACCTAAAAGTGACCACTAAAAAGGCCAAAAAAGATGGTTTATATGTCATTTATGCATTTGAGAATGAAAATGAAAACTTGCTTATAGAGGAAATCCAAGTTGACAATAGGTGAAATTCAAATTGACGATTATAGAGGAATTCCTTTATAAAAGAATGATATCTTTGAATCCAGGGCTTAAAATTTGAATCTCAACTTTTGATATAGCCTAGTTAGAAATCCTCTAATCAATACAAAATAAAAATTTAGATAACTGCACTTATCTTTTGATGATTTCTTTCATTCTCATAATATCCTCTTGATATGGAAATATGCCCCATGGATGTGACCAAGCAAGTGTATCATGTTGAATCTATGGCTAAATCATACAATTAATATCCTATTGAACTGAAACATACATATGGTGGTGTATTTTGCTATGTTAGTTTACTATTAGCAGTGGTGTATGGACTTATTTGTTGTTGCATATATATACGCACGCACACAAACAAAAAAAAAAAAACAGATGTTTTTGTATGGACGAACCCAAAATGAATCCGAACCTAACCCCCAAAAAAATTGGACAAATTTCGAACTCAAATCTCGAACCTGCATCCGAATTGGAATTCAAACCGACAACAAAGGGTCTTAGTAAATCCCCCCCTGTGGTAACATATACAAAAGCATCAAAACATGAATACAGTCCTCACCAACAAAAGAGTCATAGGTCAGAAGGCATATATGTAAGAATTGAGATTTCAATTTTGGCAAGTATTCACAAGAATCGCTTCTACTTACTGAAATTTTTGCCTGTTAGTATCACTGCAATAACTTGGCCGCTTCCAACCAATTGGCTTCGCTTATTACTTCCTTTACCCGTTTATCAATTCATATTCGATGGGAAGTATATTTTTTCAATTGACGGGCCATCCTTATAGTTCTTAAGACTCGGCTTGCTTGGGGATGTGTCTTATAAGACTAGTGCCGATATTATCCATATTACCAAATTTCTTTGTTCCCTCTAATTTGTTCAATTGAGCACTATGTAATCAGCCAACCTTTATTCGCTTGTACTTTTATTAAATCCTAACTGGCTTAATCCATACCTGTGATAAGTCCTTAATGCTCTCACTATGTGTCTCCTGTCCAACTCAGCAGAAAATAAGAATTTATTCCATCTATTGAACTCCTGAGAGAAGTAATAGTATACTGCAGTATTAGTTGAGATATGCTCGACTCAAGAATAGGAGAATGATGCCACCATTTACAAAGGTGTCGTTCTTCAAATGTATTTGTCACTAACAATTTTGGAATGCTACCCACTGGAAGTTTCAACTCTGCTCAAAGAAAGAGGCTCTGTGAGTCTTATGCATGAAACAGTCAAGGTAGAACCCAATTTTCGTAAGCTATCATTGTCACAGAGTTTTCTTTCAGTTTTAACCGCTGCAAGCTCTCCAAAAATGATGATGAATAAATCTCTAATGTTTTGAAATTGTTTCTCATAAACCTCTTTCCCACTTCGCCCTGTTTCCTTTTCTGCACTAAATGTATTAGTAGGATCTTCCTTTAAGCGGTAAAGCTTCTTCAAAGGAAACCTAGCTCCAATATCATGTTGAGTTTTTGAGAATCGCTGCAGATGTACTAAGCACTGCCATAATGTTTGGTATGTGTTTTCCAAATGGCAAAATGACCTCTTATTTATAGTGAGAAAAGGATAAGAAGAGAAATGTACATTCAGAGGACATGTCCATTCATTAATTTGATAATAATATAATAACAAATATAATCATATATATATATATATATATTAATTTCTCTTATATAATATACTGACATCTCATATATAATTATATATAGCCATAGTTTTATCCAACTTAAGCTACCAAACATCAACAAAAACAAGTCAAGACAAAAATAGGAGCCTGCATACTCATGAGAGGACAAAATCCACTAAAAGACAAAATATACGACATTCAAAAATGGGATGCCAACTTTGCCAGTGTTGAGAAAAGTCACAAAAGATGAAAGAGAAATACAAAATGTTAAGACAATAACGTTAAGATTGCAAGGTTGAGACAACTTATCCAAAGGCTATATTCATTTTCTTTGTTTCTAATTGAACTTAACAACATAATTCTATTCCTCTTTCTTGCCTTTAAATACGTAAATGCACATCTTGATGAAAGTATTAGTGACAGATTACCATCTGTCTATCGTTTATTGAAATTAATTTTTACACTTGTAGTTTGAAATAAGCCACTGATATTTTTGGTGAGTGGTAGTCCTTGCTTCGTTTCTGTCAGTTAAAGAGCTATATTTTTAGTTTTAAATTTCAATGTTGATTTGAACTTGTGCATTATTTATTGTCTTGCAGAATTTCTGTACTGTACATTCCCTGTTTTAACAGGGAAAACTTTCGTGGTATGCTTATTCTTCCTTGGAATCTTCATTTGACAGGTAAAAGATCTCTATAATGAAGCAGGTATTAAAGGATTTTGGAAGGGTGTAGTTCCCACTCTTGTCATGGTCAGTGTTTGCAATTCCATTGAGAAGTCATCTGGATCTGTCATTGCATATGTAATGACTTAGTTAACTGACTCAAGATGAAACATTATCTATGGTTTGTCAGGTTTGCAATCCATCAATTCAGTTTATGATCTATGAAGGTTTGTTGCAGCGCCTTAACCGCAAGAGAGCCTCAAACAAGGAAGGCCTGAAAAATGTAACTGCCTTGGAGGTATATGAGTATTCAACAGTGATTTTCTTGTATTCAAGTTATTTCAGCAGTGCTAAGTTATTCTGGCCAAAAAAATGTGTTTTGAGGAGACATTTTCCTATTTGTTGTTAGTGATTCCTTCTAACAGCTAAAGATATTACACAGGATTGACAGAAAGGAAAATTTCATAGAAATAATGATATTGGTAATAATATCTTTTTCATTTCAGGTATTTATTCTTGGAGCCATTGCAAAACTTGGAGCAACTGTTGTGACTTACCCTCTTCTGGTTGTGAAGGTATGTAAATCTCTACGTATGTACCGTATCAAATGCACAAACCATTGAAAGACATGTTTGGTCCTGAACTCACTCTGAAAAAAAGTGGCTTCAGTTCTTGCAATGAAACACCAAAATTATACTGCCTAGCTGTCTAACAATTAAGTCTCATAATGTTATTTTTTACTTTAAGTTTATACAGACAGGGACATCATATTTCATTCAAAAACATTTTTCATTATGTCTGATGGGTAGGTTCTTAAATGGATCACAGAATCCACATACATTTTGTTCTTCCTTGAACTGTAGTGAATGGTGACTTTTGAATTGTAATGTGAAGCATGAGACCTTTAGAACTTGTCTAACAAAACATCTTCAATGGCTATACTCAATGCAACTGTCAAAGGACAACAATTATAATTCCTTCTGTATAAGGGCTTTTGCTGACGAGATGGGAATTTATTAGTCCCTCCCTTGCATAAGGCAAGGTACTAATGTTTTTGGTGCTGGGTACAATTAATTTTTACCACCAAAAGTACTCATTGTCTAAAGTTCAAAAATCAGTTTATTTTTTAATTTATTTTTAACAAATAATTCTTTTTTCTGATTGGCTGCTGCCAATTTTGCCAGGGGTAAAAATGAAATTTTGACACAAAAAATTGAAAAAAATAGTTCTGGAAACTTCTTCCAGATTCTTTTCACACAGGCAACTGAGGAATCAACAAACAACTGAAGACAATGTTCAACAGCCCTACCTGGCTACCTGCCCTGCCAATTATGCCCTCAAAGTCATCTGCATGGATGGGCATGATTCTTCCCTCACCTCGCACATGATAACCAGAGAGATGGACATCCTCAGGAAAATCGATTCACCCTCTGTTGTGAAATGCGAGGCTGTGTTCGATGAGGGGGGAAACATGAATTTTGTGCTGGAATACATGGACGGGGATCCCTTGCAGAGGACATGGATAAGCGAGTCCTGCCTCGCAAAGGTCGCAAGACAAATGTTGGAGGGATTGAAATATCTCCACAGCCAGAGGATTGTTCACAGAGATATCAAGCCCGCCAATCTCTTGATTAGTCTTAGTGGGCAATATGATAGTAATCTACACTATTATAGAAAAAATTACATAATTTATTAATCCTCTAAAACTAAACACTAAACTCTTAACCTTACATCTCTGAAATTTTGTTTTTATATTTTTTATAATAATTAATTTAAATTTGACAAGTCTTGTTTAAATTTTCACTTTAGATTTTTTGAAGGTTTTTAAAGCACAATCATTTAAATGATTTTTTAAAAGCTCCTTTATCAAAATATATCTGTTTTGAATATATCATATTCGCTAAACTCTTAACCTTACATCTCTGAAATTTTGTTTTTATATTTTTTATAATAATTAATTTAAATTTGACAACTCTTGTTTAAATTTTCACTTTAGATTTTTTGAAGGTTTTAAAAGCACAATCATTTAAATGATTTTTTAAAAGCTTCTTTATCAAAATATATCTGTTTTGAATACATTTTAAAAGAGACTTATATCTAACAAAATTCTTTAATTTTTCAATTCATATTTTATAATATATACAAATACTCTATTAAAAAAATTCTAAAGCAAAAAATTTCACTTAGGATAATTTGCACAAATTTCTTTGTAATGCATTTGGAATCTGGATGCTAGTTTGTGTGAATTGTAATGAAATTTCCTGTACATTTAACCATTGCAGTCCAGACTTCAAGCAAAGCAAGAGATTGGTGGGAACAAAGCAATGCAATATACAGGTTGGTAATGAATTTGATCAACAGTTTCTTATTTTGAGTTCAATGAAGCAGAACTCTTGGTAAATTTCAAATATCTGGCAATACTATACATTGCCATCGCTTGAACTTTGACTTGTGTTCTCACTTTGTATTATAACTTTTTGAGTGTGCTCACTTAATCCAGCTAAGAAAAGATAAAAAGTCTAGAATTATATTTACAAAGGAAGTAGCTTGGTAATTGTATCAAAACAAAATGACGGCAGTTTATACTCCAGAAAGCTTGCAATAACTGAATGGTACGGGTTCAACCACTAAGATGGGCAAACCCCCGGTATTCAAAAGGTCCTACCCAGGGCTGTTGTGAGTCATTGTGACATTATTGATGTTCCTTACCTACCATTTCAAGGTAGTTCCATAGTTCCAGTTCTGATTCTGCCATTCAGGGCCTTGTCCAGATTGAGAGCCGGGCCAGTGCCAGTTGAAGGATTATCTGAAGTAGCTTGAGAATTCTATATGATAATAAGTATGTAGAGAATCTTCAGATGATCTAAATTCTTTTGACTGATTGTTATGCGGTCACAAACTTCAGTTGCAGAGGAGAAAACCATTAGTTTGAAAGCAGAGTTTTAGGTCTTTTTCTCAAAGTCTGTTGTTTACATTTTACAGAAGGGATTGAAATTGGACCTGTTTATCTCTTTTATTTAATGTAAATGCTTAAATCTGAAAGAAATCACAAGGGAAAAGGTTGATGGATCATGTATTGTTGTTGCTTTTGGGGCTGGACTTGTGCGTTATGGTGTTCTCTTACAGATTTGTCCGTTTTAGGATAACCATGATTACTGTTAAATGGGGTTCTTTTTGTATAGAAGCATCTAGTTAGTAAAGCAGAGTTTTATGTCCTTTTCTCGAAAGTCTGTTATTTTGTCGTACATGCTTTATTTTGAAAGAAATCATGAAGGCAAAAGTCACTAGTAGATGATGCATTGTTTTTATTTTCTTGTAGATCATGACTTTATATACTGTTAATTGGTAACTTTTCTGTAAGTATCTATTTAAAAAAACTTCTAAGGAGAATGAATCGATTTTTCAGCCCTTCAAAAAAGATCAAAGGGTAAGCATTACAAAATATACTCTTATATGAACAACTCGATGCACAACAAGAAGTGATCTCTTGGCCAGTCTGTTTTTAATCCATTATTTCAAAGGTTTTCAGTTCATTGTAGTGACGTCTTGAAGGACTGTTTTTGCATGTAATGTATCTTCCACTCATTTTTAATGTGATTGTACCCAAGGTTTCTGCATTTCTTGTTGTACAAATTTTAACTATACAGGGAGCTCTGATTTGTAATTCTTTGTCTTTATTGGTCCTGATGACGGGGTCACAAGGAGTGGCCTTGAATATTGACTAGTTTCCTGAATGTGTTAAAGCATATATCTTTCTTCTGTAGGTACTTTTGATGCAATCTTTAAAATGATTCGCTATGAGGGATTGCCTGGATTTTACAGAGGCATGAGTACAAAGATAGTGCAGAGTGTATTTGCTGCCGCAGTGCTTTTTATGATCAAGGAGGAGCTTGTCAAGGCAGCTCGTAAATTAGTGGATAGTAATAGAAAGATTGTCTCAATATCCAGTTTAAAATCAACATAGGTATCAAGTACATGGATCCAACTTGAGTGTTTACAAAGGTGACTGTTGGTGGTGAATAAATTGCAATGGCAAGGAGGATAAAGGAGTTTCAATTCCATTCTTGCAATATTTCTAATTTTGCTTGCTTAATTATATATGCTAATTATCTAATGCTCAATTGGGAATTTTGTTTAATAAAGATTATATCACAAAGTGGGGTTGACTCAAGTGCAAGCACTTACATATCAGTAAGTGCTGGAATAGATACTTCAGTAGGGCTTAATGAAACTCTGAAAGGCCATTATGGCCATTGTTTAACAATCTGTGTAATATTCATTATTTTTTAAAATGACATGAAATTGGCTTCTGCAAAAAGTATTTAAACCCCAAATATTTTGGCATGTATTGTGTTAGTTACATTAGTGGATAGTAATAGAAAGATTGTCTCAATATCCAGTTTAAAATCAACATAGGTATCAAGTACATGGATCCAACTCGGAGCATTTACAAAGGTGACTGTTGGCGGTGAATAAATTGCAATGGCAAGGAGGATAAAGGAGTTTCAATTTCATTCTTGCAATATTTCTAATTTTGCTTGCTTAATTATATATGCTAATTATCTAATGCTTAATTGGGAATTTTGTTTAAATGATATCACAAAGTGGGGTTGACTCAAGTGCTAGCACTTACATATCAGTAAGTGCTGGAATAGATACTTCAGTAGGGCTTAATGAAACTCTGAAAGACCATTATGGCCATTGTTTAACAATCTGTGTAATATTCATTATTTTTTAAAATGACTTGAAATTGGCTTCTGCAAAAAGTATTTAAACCCCAAATATTTTTGCATGTATTGTGTTAGTTACAAATGAAATAAGTCAATTCCCCTGACAAAGAAAATGTGTTAGTCTGCGTTATGAGCTTTTGGATACTAGACTATTCTAATTCCATATTGAAAGAAATACTACTTGTGCATAAATTCATTGGAGAAGCCAGAGCATGGCTTTGCTATAACATATTTAGAATCGAAGTTATCACAGGTTTAAGAGGATATATCAAGCCGGAAACTGTTAACCATGCTTTCTGATTATGCTTACATCTTTCAAGATGTTGTTAGAATCCTTTTGATAATGTATCTTATTATGTATTTGGATGCTTTGATGGAAAGCAGTTTACTGTAATGCTTTTCCACTTGCACAAGTGATTATGCATGGTATACGCCCTCTTGTTTAAAAATAATCATGTCTTGCTAAAGTCTTGAAAGAGAAACTCAACTTCAATATATATCTCCATAATCAATTTTCCCAAATTCAGTCGCAACTGGTAGTCATTGCCAAAGACCACAATAGATCTCCTCTCACAACTATGAACGTTATCACGTATGAACATGTTTTTGATACTCGTAGAGAAAAGTGATTTCCACCTTTTTCCAATACACATTCAGAACTTGTATTACTTTAATGTGTTTTGTTGATATGCTTCTGTTTGTAACATCTTGAATGTAACTTTCCCTTCCAAATTTGCCCTATAATATGTTCTTGTCATATTTGCATCAAGTTAGGATCAGGGTTACATCCTTATCAAGTAGGATATCTCCGTAAAACAATAGAGTCTTGGATTTGGATCTTGCAAGTAGAACCAAGGGAACATATATACATGCATACATACTTTTAAGTTTCCAACTATTGGGGTTAGATAGTAACATAATATTCATACAATATCTATAGTAATACTCACCCTCTTGGATCTGGTGGGTAGGCAACATGTACATCCATTTGGGGTGTCCTATTTGATAGGGTGCTTATATTTGCCTTACCTATATTGTGCCTCATCTCTCTAAGGTTAGTAGCCATCATTGTAGAGTAAGGAGGTTGAAATGGGGTTTCTTGATTTTCCTATCTAAGTAAGACCAATAATGGGTCTTTTCCCTCTTGGCCCTAGGGCAAGTGACATGGACATCCCTCGAGATAACTTACTTAGATAGCAATCTCATAATTCCCCTCTTACACCTCCTATCTTCCATACATGATGGGTGTTTCAAATTGCTCTATTATAGACATATGTAGTTGCACTCACACACACGGGCACACACACACAACATGCCCTCATACATGCACATGCACTCCCGTGCATTTGTATACTTGCATACATATAACATGCCCCCACACATGTTTGTGCACAGTCACATGTGCACACCTGCACACACTCACACGTACATGTGTACTAATTGTAGAATTATATTTTCTAATGAGAATTTTTGATGTTTGATCATGCTTTTTCTACCTTCGAACTTCCTCCTTATATTTCTTGGCGACTTCGTGAAGGGAGGCACCCCTTTGGAAAGTGGCTTCCTTCTCAGAATAGAGGCATCTATTCAAAATTTCATTTTTGGAGTTTCTTTATAAGAGACATTATCCTCATTTATTGCATCTTGGAATTGTTGGGTGGATATTTTGCAATTGACAGTTTTGTGAAAATTTAGTTGTAAGATAAGTGGACCAGCCAATGCATATGAGACAGTCTCTCCTACCTTAAAGGGAAGGCTCCCCCTTCTCACCTTCCTTGGATCAACTCAAGGTAAGCAAGAAGTTGAGAGATTTATGAGGGGTGTTATCAATATTCTTTGCTCTTAGCTTTTAGAAAAGAATCCACTTACCTATGGAGTGAGTAATGGGCAAGATGAAATTTCTAACTACACTTCTATCTAATAGTTGGAAATGATGATACCGATAAAGTCATACCAACTCAAAGGATGATTGAAAGCATACCCGTTTGGCTCTAAGTCATGTTTTAACCTATTTTATAAGAACAACCTCTACCATTGAGGCACATAGACTTTCAGAAGAGGGAATTTTAACTATTTTTCGTGAATTTGAGATGGTAATATAAGGTACAATCAAAACTCCTAGTCTATGTATCACCATAATAGCTTTCATTCATTGAGAGATTCATGATGGGTGTTACCAATATTCTTTCCTCTTAGCTTTTAGGAAAAAAACCACTTACCCGCAAAGCAAGTCATGGGCAAGAATGAAATCTTTAATTACACTTTTATCTAATAGTTGAAAATGGTGATACTAATAAACTCACACCAACTCAAAGGTTGATTGAAAGCATACCAGTTTGGCCCTAAGTCCTGTTTTAACCTATTCTATGAGAATAACCTTTACCATTAGGGCACAAAGACTTCTAAAAGTAGGGAACTCTAACTATTTTTTGTGAATTTGAGATGGTAATACAAGTTACAATCAAAACTCCTAGTCTATGTATCACCACAACTGCTACTAGTCAAAGCTTTGGCTTCGATTGCTCTTTAGTTCACTATGTTCTAGTATTGAACATACAATAATAACATGAATTAAAAACAGTAAACACAAGTTACAGTCAAAGCTTCTAATTTGCTCTATCACAAGTGCTTTGTTAATGTTAGTGTAGTTTCAGTCAGATAAAATACACTGAAGATATATGTATATATATTAAATACTTTATATATATGAGATATATACTTAATTATTACATATATAGAAATAATTTTTTTCCGTTAATCATGTCCATAAGAGAATGTTATTGATAACTAATGAGAGTTAAGAAACATGTCTATGTGGAGACATGCCTCTTGAAATCATATACAGATGCTTTGAGAAGGTATCTTGAAAGCCACATAAAACCTGCAAGTGTTATCATAAGTTACAGAAAAGATCAAACCATCCTATTTTCACATGGTTTCAGAGCAGGAAACAAGTCTGGAGAATTTTTTGCAGATAGATCCACATTGATGTGGTTGTTTTGACCAGTCTTCATCTTATCCTGGGCAACATTTGGCAGTGACCAAGAGATAGTGATTGATTACATACAATAAATTAATGTATGGGATATAGCGGTGGCCTGGAAAGATTTGCAAACATTATTTGGCAAAACCTTTTTGAGATTAAAAGTTTGAATGGTAAGGAGATATCATTATATATTGGGATTAAAGATATTCATCAGAGAATGTTTTCGATGGAAGATTATTTCCGTGGGAGACTATTTCTGATCAACACTTAGCAGTGCGGATTAATTTTCCAAAGTTTTTCAGGGTTAAATACTATTGCGAGTATTGCATTGGCAGCTGGGTAATTTAATTGTTCGGGGGAAGAAACTTGGCCAAATATTTCAACACTATATCTCTCTAAAGTCTCTTTGATTTTTATTCGGCCTTTTCATTGGTCGATATCACTTTAGAGGAAATCTTAGCGAAGGGATGATGAGATCTAATTTGAAAGACCCTTTGGTGGGAACGATGATTGCATTTATAGCAGACAACGTCGTCGATGCACATAGTATATACTGGTTACAGTTATTTCCGAGTCAAGATTGCCGTGCGGTGAAGGAACTCTGCAGTCTTGGTTGGTTCAAGAAGCTCAAAACTATCGTAAGCATCCACCATGGCACAAGACGTGCATATTTAAGCTTTCAGATTGGTTATACTTATTCACGCCTCTTGCTTTGGAATATGAAATGTCTGCAATGGAAGCCAAATAATGAAACTTCACACCATTTTGATTCTTGAGAGGAGTCGCAGTCTATTTCTGTAGATATTACAGTTGGCAGGTTATAGTTGATTGGAGGTATTGAAGTCGCCAACTTTAGCTGTAACTGTAGAAGCCTCGAGGAAAAAGCCATTATTTGAAGGAAGCCACGAGCATAGTTAAAACAGGTTGCCAATTAAAATTTTAACTGCAACCATTCTGCAAGTCTAATTGCAACAAATATGGAACTTCAGTATAAAAGTAAATCTCTACGTGCACAGTTCGATATGTATAGCTACAGTAATGCAATGACTATGTGCAGTTACAGTAATTACAGAACAAACTGGCGGATTAGTATTTATCGAAATGTATCCTTCAAGTTATGATTGAATTCTCAATTGAGATACTTTAAATAGTAGATTTGATGTGACCAAGAAAGACATTGGAAATGTCTAATGATTGGTTTATGAAGAACACTGTATGCAATGATTATAATGAGCAAGACAACAATCAAGAGTAAAGACAATTTGAAGGATATTGGTGTGATTAAAAACTGAAAAAACACTCAAATCTACATAAGCAGTTTGAATAAAAAGACAAATAGAAATGATAGCCAAGTCTATGACATTATAAGGTGGATAACATATTTATAAAGACATTAATGAGGCAATTCATGAGCATTCAAACAAATCAATGTTCAACAACTCATTAGTATGCAAAGGTGGAGATCTTTTTTTAGACTTCAATTTAATTGATTGATGAAATTCAGTGCTAGAATAAACACGGATAAACTATATATGCAACAGTTTACTTTATACAAACATGTGATTTGTAACGAAGCATTATTAGTTAAAATGAACTAATTGGTGTGGCGCAATTTAAAAGAGTAAAGACAAGCACTTATTTAATCTGACCCAGATGGATGTGGTTTACAAGATGGCAGGGCTTCTATTGATGGAGGGTTCCTCTCTATTATAAGAATTCAAACCAAGTTGGTCTTTTGAGGAGGCAGTATATGGAATTTATTGGATGATGGATGATTCTTTGCAATGAAAGAGAAGAAGAAGATGAAAAAAAAAAAGTTTTACCACAATTGTTGTGATGCAAAATTATTCGATGATATAAGAGTGGGAATTTTATATTGCGGGGGGTAAATAATAAACAATGTTCTGTTCCCATTTAAATTGTCCTTAAAGGGGAGATGTGAGAGAAGAGACACCATCAAGGATGTGCAGAGATCTTCTTACAAGAAAAAGAAGATTGGTGCATTAGGTGTGCTACCAAATTGTGCAAAACTCAATCTTATGATAGTAGCTTCAAAGAAGTTTTGATATAGAATTCATTAGTCATCTAATGATCATGCTAGATAAAGTGAGACTATTGAAGAAAATATCTTTTATGATTGAGAAAATGAGTATCCTTCTATATCAAGATGGAACCCGGCATTTTATTAGAGGCAACCTTGGAAAGAGAGGGAGACAATAGAGGAGATGTTTCAGTCAAATTTTTGATGATCTTGGTCATATTGATTTAGAGGGAGTAGACAATATCAAGATGGATTCTCTAGTGATTAGAAACTATAGCAATTGAAGGACTATGATTCATAGGATAAAGTTTCATGTATGTAGGCTGGAAGGCCTTATGTTATCGGGATACCTATTGAACTAGGGAAGCATGACACAACTTGTTGTCTGGAGGTTAGAAGGATGATAGCAGATTCAAATGGAGTCTAACACTTCATCAGAGACAATCTTGTACTAAGTGGTCAAAAAAGTTGATATCAAACTCGGAGAGAGTTTTGACAGTTTATTAGTAACCTTGACAAGCAGTTCAAAAGGTTAGTGTTTTTTCATGAAGAAGAAGCTCCAAAGGAAATCCCTCATAATACATTGTTCTCTATGAGAGATAAGTTTAAGGTGAAAACCTTATTCTTTGTTATAATTCATAGTGGATATTATGACAACACCACATGATAGTATCTATGGTGACTTTATGTGTGTATGGGCTTGCCCCCTATGTACATCATGAGGAAGTGACGACTTCCAAATGATTATCACTTGTATTTGCAGACGTTATTGAAAGACGATGAACTTACAATTACTTCAATTATGATACAAATTTTATGTAAATGTTGAAATAGATTATGAAAGACTTTATCTTGTAAATCAACAACTAAGTGTTAGATGTCGTTAAATTGACGATTTATAAGTTGTTTGTATGGATATATGATAGGTAATTGGTGAATATCTTGCCTTGATATTTTGATAGGCCATTGCCATATTGAGTACTTGGTGGATATCAATTATTGATGTTTTGATATGTCATTACTTAAGAGTCATTGGTGAATATCATATGTTGATAGGCCAATACTCATGTTACCTAATATGATATCGAAATAGAATTTGGTGGATATAATGTGTTGATATTCTGATAGGCCAATACTTATATGATATCATATAATGGAAATCTTTTGATCAAAGATTTCCTTCATGTGTCATTCCTAAATATTGCCAATGGAGCAATATGCGCCTTTATGTTTATCCTCCCTAACTAAGAGGGATTGTTAATGTTAGTGTAGTTTCAATTGGATAAAATGCATTGAATATATATTAAATACTTTGTGTGTGTGTGTAATTTTTCCCTTAATCATGTCTATAAGAAAATGTTATTTATAACTAATGAGAGTTGAAGATACATGCCTCTTGAAATTATATACATATGGTTTGAGAAAGTAACTTGAAAGCTACATATGCTGCCACTTGTAGGTGAGTTGGTTTGTACCTTGAGGTTTCCTTCCTTGAGGTCACATGTTTGACTCCCCTTCGTAGCGGAGAAGGGCTGTAGGCTAGTTTTTCTTAGGGGACTTTTGTGCCAAGTACCTGCTCCACTAGCCTGGGCTATAGGACTAGACTTTTCCCCCAAAGTTTTAAGATTCTAAAATTAACACCTTAAAAGGTAAATAATGAATCTTCATGTCTCTTACTCTTGTTCCTGCTTACGCTGTTCATGCAGATTTTCAAACTATAGACACTCCCACCCATCATTCTCATGTTATTGTGGATGCTCTCCATCCTCATGCTGTAGCTAGTGTGCGAATCTCTATTGCATCTTCTGGTGGGTCCTCTGGGATGTCTCAGACGACCCTATCTGAGTCTCGGGTTGCTGTGGGGAGATTTGCAATTTCTTATGTGGATGTGGCTGCTTTTGAGGTAGACATTAGTGGTCTGCTGTGAGAGGGGGTCCTCATTTGGCTATGCCTATCTCTATAAGTAGGCCCATTGTGATTAACCTAGACGTAGAAATTGTTTATGAGATTTCCAAATATGTGGAGAATTTCTCTTCTATTGCTGCTATTTTTCACTTTAGGGGTTTTTGGCCCTCTCTTTTAGATTTACATGCTTGGATTTCCAAACATTGGGAACCAATCATATTGGATTTAGTTCAGATTTACCCTATGGTAAGGGTTTTTTTTATTGTGAAATTTGCAAATGCTGCAGATAGGAAATCCATTATGTGTCATCGTTTCTCTTGAGAGGAAGGGTTCCCCTTGATGGCCAAACCTTGGCTTGTGGGTTTTGATCCAACTAATTAAATCCTTTAACCTTTATGGGTAAGATTGTTGAATCTTCCCCTTCACTTTTGGCTGGATTTAGTCTTGGAGGATGTGGGGGAGGCTCTTGGGGATTTCAAATTGGTGGATTCTAAGTCTACTAATGTGTATTAGACGACGTATGCCCGCATGCTTGTAGAGATTGATGTGTCCAAGGGTCTCTCTTAACAGATTACTTTGGCTTCTCCAAATGGTTCTTGGACACAGATTCTTGATAATGAGGGTATTCCCTTTAGGTGTAGAAAATGCCATAAGACTAGCCATCTCGATGCACGATGCTCCTCTAATAAGGTTAGATCGAAGAAATCACCTTCTTGGTGGTTGGGGGTTTCAAATTATCATTATACAGTTCAAAAAGCTTCCAAGGATGAGGATGAGGAGGATAGCTCTACTCAGAGTGATTCTTTGATAGATGTTTCTGTTGTTGTCCTTGATGATACAAATGTTGTCTCTAAGGCGGCTTTGATTCATAATGTTGATGCTATCCCTTCTTTTGCTGTGGAAGCCCAAAATTTTATTTTTGGTGTTGATTCAACTGCTTTATCTCCTGTTGCTATGGGTATTGAGACTCATGTTTCTTCTAGGGGGGTTTTGGGGGTTAGTAGTGGGGCTACCTCTTTCCCTACTTTGGATAGTTGTGCGGCTTGCCTAGTTCCTCAAGTTAATCTTTGAATTGACAGATGGTTGCTGAAAAGGTGGATGAGGATGGACTTCAGTTAAAGGGAAAAAAAGAGAGGCAAATCCTCCAAATCTTCGTTTGATATGTTTTTATATTCTCAAAAGTTTGGACTGAAATGTAAATCTTGATGGTCCTTGGTTTTATTCTGGGTAGGTTTTAGCCCTCTTGTTGGGAACTTTGGTTTTTTCCTCTAGTTTGTTGGGTGGTGTTCCATAGTTGTATTAAGATCCCTCATTGTTATATCTTTTGGTCTCTTTGTACAAGGTTACGGGTCCTTTCAAAACTTGTTTCTACTTAATCAAAACTTGAAAGCCACATAAAATCTATAAGTGTTATTACAAGCTACAAAGAAGATCAAACCATCCTATTTTAACATGCTTCTAGTCAAAACTTCAAATCCAATTTCTTTTTTAATTCACCCCAAATTGGTACTACACTATCAAAGTTATGTTTGGACAAGTTTGGCAGAGCTTTCTTGCATACAACAAATGATCATTTTTACAATGAGAGGACACTCTTTTATATAGACAAAGGAGTTGATAGTGGAGGAAAAAGTGGGAGCAACTCAATCAACTTTAACCCGATAAAACTAGGTGAGAAGAATCATTGGATTACTCATGAGGACATGCAATTACATGCAATCCATCTTCTGCATCTACAAAGGTGGAAAATATTTGAAGAGAATGTTGAAACCATTGATTTCAAATGAATCAATTGATTTCAAATGAATCAATCCTGTAGACTATCAACAAAAGCCTTGCATTTCGTGATGATCACAAGATTGAGAATTCTTGTATTTTGCACCACTGCATTCTCTTTGATGAGTTTCTAGTTTTCATTTTGGAAACTTGATGTAGTCAAGCTTTTCCTTGTTCGACACATTTTTGAATCTCTGACCATTTGAACACCTTCTCTATGATGTCTAGATGTAAACTTGGAACAACTTTCTGACCAACATTTGCAACTTTTTTTGTTTTTGTTTTGGCTGAAGCAAAGTGCTTGGCACATTCCCACACGAACTCAGGTTCTCGGACAACCATTGAGAAAATGGAGACCAAATAAATTATTGCTTCTTTAGATTTGAAGCACACTTTTTGTACTGGATGTCTTCATTCTTTGAAGAAGTTTTGACATATCTTGAAAAGTGCGTTGTAACATGGAGATGAAAACTTCTTCCAATGAGATTGGATCCAGGAAAATTTTGGTACTTCAGTTACAATGACGAATCCATGAGGAATGAGTGTTCGAAGTATGGATTAGATATTTATGGAACACATATGATGGCTGGAAATGAACCAGAAAGCATATATTTTTGGATGAAAATGACCAAAATCAAACTCTTAAGGGTGGGTTGCATGTAAGTTAAGATGGACTTTTGTGGGTATGGCCAAGAATTCAAGTTGGGTTGCATATGGGTGTGTGCAAATGGCAACTTTGGTGTTTAAACAGTGACCTTCTACCAAACTTCTGATGCAGTTACATGTAAAGTGATTTACATGTGTTCATGATTTGATGTAAACATGTAATTAGGTTCAGAGGATGGAATTACATGTAAGTGGTTATGGAGCTAGTTACATGTAAATGTAGATGGAGAATGAGATTACATATAAATGTGAATGAATGATGGAATTAGATGCAATTGCTTTTGGAATGTAATTGCATATGAAGCAAATGGATGCAATATGTTTTGACATGAATTTGTGGGATATAGAAAGATGTGATGCACTTGCAAGGAAAGGTGAAAAATGAAATGGTGTGATATGCTCTTGCATTCTTGGAGAATAATGCTTAACCTTTCCCAAAAAAAAGGATATCAAAACAAAAAGCAAACATCAAACAAAAATATGCACAAAGCAAAAAACACATATCTTTGGTTATTGACTCAAACACAACAAATAGAAAGTACACTTCTTATATGCAATTTCAAAATTGGAGTTTGGGGAAAACCCAAGCATGTGAAAATGAAGGTTTTCATCTTATTTAGAGGAATTTTGCACAATATATGGCTTGTCTTTGAACAAGTGTATAATAACAAGCCATAGTACGCAAAAAAATAGCATGATAAGCATAGTTGACAAGCATAGTTGAAAGTGTCTACTTACTTGAAGATAAAAGAGCCAAAAATGGAGGAGAAAGAAGTTGCAATGAAACACTTCTATCCAAATTTGAAAATTTCAACCAAATCTATGACCTTTTCAAAACTTGCAATGATGGATATTAATGCCAAAAATGTGCTCAATAGCTTCAAGTATGCAAATATTTTTGCAAAATACCAAGTATTTGGGCATTTTTTAAAACCAAAAATGCGTTCTCCAATTGCCATGACATGAAACATTTTGGCCGTGAATGGTTAAAGCGTGATTCCAAAAGGCAACAATATGATCCAAAAATAAAAACGACCCTCCATTGATGGAAAATGTGAGCTGAAAATGCCAAAATGTGTGTGTTTTTAGCAAAAACTTGGCTCCAGAATGCACACACACACACACATATATATATATATATATATATATATATATATATATATATATATAGGTCATTTTTTGACTTATGAATGCAAAAATGTCTTCCCAAAATTCTAATACATGGACCCAAATGCAAAAATGTGGCTCCAAAATGCAAAAAACATGAATGAAAACCCAATTTTCTGGGCATTTTAAGCAAAAATGTGTCCTTAAAATGCATATATTCAGTTGTTTTTGGCTTGGGAATACAAAATCGTGGTGTCCAATAGCATTTGCATGTGGTGAAATGCCAAATCAAGGTCTATGGATGCATTTACATGTTTAAAATATATTCATATGATGACTGAAAGTGCAAGTCACACTCTCAAGACCTCATTACATATTTAAAATATGTAATACATGCCATGTGCTTGGACATTTTTGGCTTTGGAGTGCAAAAATGGGCTCTTGGAGGGTGATTATATGAGTTTTGAATGCAAAATCGAAATCTCCAAGGCACGTTACATATAAAATCCATTGGTTGGAAGTGCATTTACATGTAAATGGACTCTTAGAAGTCCATTACACATTTCAAATATGCACTTACATGTTTAAAATTAGACTCTAATATGCATTTGCATATTTACATGTTTTAGTGGAAATCACACTCTAGAAGGGCATTTGCATGTTTTTAAATGCACAAGACTTGGTCTCTTATGCAAATCACACTCTTGGAGTGCCTTTGGATGTTTTAAAATTGTAAAAAAATGCAAGTAGTGCAAAATCACTCTCTCCAAGGGTCATTGCAGATTTTAAAAACATTACATTTTCATGTCTTAGAGCCTTTAGATGCAAATTACATTCTAGGAGACCCAATGCATGTTTTAAAATACATGCATTTACATGTTTTAAGTATCTCTAAAAGACGCTCTAGTGCAAAAAATTCACATTCTCTATAGGTATTTACAACATGTAAATGGGTTGGAAAACATGTATATTCACATCTTAGGTGATAAATTAAACACATGTCTAATTGATTTTTGAGGAAATATCACTTAATTGGGTTGATTTTTTTTTACAATATATAATTAATATATTATGCACAAATATCATTTCAAAAGGTTATATTTAACTTAGACATTTTAAATAAAAAATAAAGTAACTCAAAAGTAAATCAAACTATATAGTTAATAAAGTAACTTAAGTGAAATTTTTTAAAAACAACTTAACATGAAAATATAACATAAATGCTCTATAGTCACTTAAGTAAATCAATTTAAGTGATTAAGTAAATTAAAAATATAACATAAAATAAATTTATGTTATATTTTCTAAAAAATGAATGTCAACATTAAACTATAAACATGATTTTTAAATCATGCAATTGCATTTGGAGAGTCCACTTTGTGGGCACTAAAATGGTCACATCTTTTGACAACCAAGTTCGATTAATCCCTAAGATAGATTGAATTGATGGGAAAATTGAAAGCAATGATTTTAGCAAAACCAAAAGACCAAAACAAAATAAACACACACTCCAAAACACAGAAAATGACGTTGAAGGCTTCAAAAATCAAGCATAGGCTTAAGAAAAAGAAAAATGAAAAAAAGACTTGACGAAAGCCTTTAGTAAAGAGTTCATTATGTGAATTGGGGTTGATAGATTGATCAGTGTTACCCAATAAAATAATGAACTAAACTTAGAGAAATGCAAAACTATGTTGAAAAAGTTTCGTATTATTACCCACATTTTGTGGTGACAAAATGCAATTCAACATGAATGATAAGTTATAACCTTTCATTGGTTGATGTTAATTGACTTCAAACCCTTTTCTTATAATCATTTCTCATGTTGTTTGATTCATCTTTATAGAAAATCGTGGCAAATTTCCTAGCTACCATTATTTCCTTCTAAATAGTACCCTTAACCAATTTCAAATTTGGATGATTGAAGATCTCTGTTCCTTCTCAAGTTGCATCTTTCATGGTTAGGCCTTTCAATTTGATCAAGAACTTGGGAATAGTCTTTCTCAATTGCTTCTCCCACATATTGAAGTACAACTTTAGGTTCCAAGTTTAGTTTACCCTTGTTGGCAAGTGAGGGCAATTCCACACATAAGGTAACATATCGTCCTAACACATGGAAGAGATTGTGAGTTTGGTGGTTTTTAGACGATTCCAATTCATATGCTACTTTTCCTATCCTCCTTTGGATCCATTGAGGATTGCTTATATGGCTATAGTCACAAAAAAATCAAGTGCCCAACTTTAAATGTCCTTTTGGTAAGTTTCAATTTACATAGATCTTTTGTTGATTTTGTGCTTGATTCAGTTGTCCTTGAGTGTCTTCGTGATGTCAATACTTTGTTACAAGAAATGCTTGGCCCCTCACACTTGAATTTCTTGTAAATTAAACTTCCAAAGGAGGTTTCTTTATAACCATATAATGTCTTAAATGGAATAATATTGACTGACACGTGGTATTATTGCAACATTATCAATGTGTAACCATTTTTGTCCATGCATTTTGTTTCCTTATGACATAATTTCTCAAGTATCCCTCCGTATACTTGTTAAAAACCTTTGTTTTTCTATGTGTAATAACTTCTACTAGCTGTAAGTTTGGTCCCTTCTAAATGAAAGAGTTCTTACAAAACAAGATACATAAATAAACTATCCTTGTCATTGACAATGTTCCTTGGAAAACCATGTAGTCTAAGTATTTATTTGAAGGAAACCTCAAATGTCCACGAAGTTCGATGCTTATAAGGAAATGCTATGAAATGTGTATACTTGGTCAATCGATCAATAATTGCATATATACAATCCCTTCCTTGAACTTTGGATAACTTTATTATGAAGTCCATAGAGATGCTTTCCCATTTTTTATTTGGAATGGGTAATGGTTGTAGAAGACATGTTGAGTGGCTTTGTTTAGTTTTATTTTTTTGATATATTTTATGTTCTTGTACATGCTTAAGGACATCCCTCACAAGAAAATTTCAAGAGTATTTATCCCTTATTTGTTTGTAGGTTTTGTAGTATCCTTGGTGGTCAAATAAAGGATTGTAATGGTATTCCTAGATGATCTTTTCTTTCATCTTTTAATTGGGCACAAGGAATATCCTATTTTTATATAGTATAATTCTACTACTACTTTGTATTTCTCATTTTGTAAATTTCATTCTTGTAATCAGCCTAAAATGGTCATTTAGACTATGTTGGAGTTGATGAAATCCAACTCTAAAGATGCCCAAGATCACCTACATGCAATAACCTGTCAAAGGGAAGCCAAGGAGAGAAAATCATGGAGAAAGGGAAAAACCCTAAATGAACATGAGAGAGAACAAGATATGCACAACAATGAAATTGTATTTACAATGAGAATGCAATATGTGATACAATGAGAGAGAGACTGCTTATAAAGGCCTCAAGGAAGCTTGTGGAACAAGCTGGAAAGTGGTAGAAGATAAGGTTGACAACCAAGCACACTTCCACAAAAAGGTGGAACATGCTAGAAGGGAACAAACTCCCATGTTGTCAACAACTCATCACTACAACTATTAACTACTAAATATTAAATAAATGCATTAACCTAAGCAAGCTTAAGTAAACAGAATAAATAAATAATAATTAATTATTCACTCTAACACCCCCCCTTAAGTGCAACTTAGGGAAATGCCTTAAGCTCACAAAACTAAGAGAAAATGCATAAATGGGTCCCAGCAACAAGGCCATGTTAGGTACCCATGTACAATGTAAAAAGATGCAACCTTTGAAAACGAGGAAAGAGAGAAAACCATGTGGGAAAAACCCTCCCCCCAAAAAAGGTAAGAACCTAGTGAAGAACTAAAGAAGCCTCCAACTAGGGGAATGTCCCCTAAAACAGGAACAAGGAGTGATCATGAAGAGCATCACTGAAGCATGAAGAAGCCACAAAAAATCTGCCATTAGAAAGAAAACTGCTGATTTGAAGAACCTCCATGGAAGAAGAAGGCACGAACCGAGCATGTCTATATGGTAGATGATCCATCTCACCAAAATGCATAGGTAGCCAGCCACTGAAATCGCCTTGTATATAGGATCAACCACTGAATACATAGTTCACACTATCGAACCATCAAACCACAGATGCATTAGAATCAATAGCATAACCCCCCCTTAATGCAGACAAGGTGAGATGACATGCAACTGAGAAGGTGGGCCAAAGTCTCCTGTAGACGAACCAAAAATGACAAGAGAGGAAGAGGTACAGACACCTATAAAGACATGGTCACGTTGACGCTACATGGGGCTAATGTCATGAAAGGGACACTCACTTGACCAAGGGAGAATGCCTAAAATAACAAACAACTATCCCCTCTATGGTGCTTTATAAAAATAGTGCAAGTACAACTAACTCAAAACAATGTTCATGACCCCCGGAATGCAAGAGTGGCACTTTATCTCAGTGTGATACATAAAAGTGCTTACAAGTGATAGCTATAATGATCAAAATAGGGAAAAAGCTGACACAAAAGAAAATATAGCCTAAAAAAAAAGAAATCATGCTAGGATAGCGATCCTCGAACCTGAAACACCCAAGATATCCACCATAGAGAAAAAAATGCCAAAAACATGATAGAAGGAGCATCGGCCAAAATTTAAGAAAAATGAGTATATTTATGAAAAGATGACAAAACCAGCTTTCCAAAAATATAACATTTTCAAAAAACTGACATGGGATGCAAAATATATGCATGCCGGAGTCAAAAATAGAACTTTGGACTTTAACAGAAAAAATTGACAATAAAATGCATCAAAACCTAAAAATACCTACACCAATTTCTCCATCTTGGAACTAGCTTTTTGGCACTTTTTTCGGATCAGAAAAACACCTCCGTATGCTCAAGTTATGGCCAAAAAATCGAAGGTAGGTCAAAAACTAACCCTTGGAGAGGTGCAAGCAAGGTATGTTGATGCAGTGTTGATGTCATGCTGATGTCAACATTTCATTGGTTTAAATTTGATAGCCTACGGCTTGTCATTGCAAAAAAAGATACCACGTGGCAGGTCCACATGGAAAAATATGATGTGGCAGGGGTGACGTGGTGGGTCCACGTGGCACCTAGGCCACGTGTCACCCTCGCACTGGCTGTTGACTGTGCTACGAACAAGCTGAAGTGGCTGCTCACGGAGTGCTAACTAGAGCAAGAAATGTCCACATGGTAGTTGATTGTAACTCAGGCCGAGTAGAGGGGTGGCATACTAGTTAAAAACATCGATGGAGCGGTAGGATTGGAGGCGGAGCGGTGCTGTAGAACAAAGGCACCGCTAGGAGGGTGGCGGGCTAGCTGAGCGGCGGCCCTGCGGCTGCATTGCCAGTGGTGACAGCACCTAGGTGGTGCACGGGCAGGGCCGTGGTGGTGCAGCGATGGCCCTGCATTTTAAAAAATAAAATCGCAATAAATGCCCTAAAAATTGTCTGTACGGCCTCCTGAACAAAGAATTTTTTCCTCCCGGAGCTCTGTCTCCAAAATTGACAAGTTTTATATGAATCCTAAATGCAAATGGCCTTCTAGATCTAATGACAGTATCCATTTGGGTCCAAAGAGCTCCAAAAATTTGCTCTACCCTGATTTGAAAAAAAATGCACAAACAGACTAGGGTTTGTGACTCCAAATCATGGCTTCAAAAATTTTTCAATGAAGCAGCAGTAGGGAGGCTCTGATACCATGTTGGAGTTGATGAAATCCAACTTCAAAGATGCCCAAGATCACCTACATGCAATAACCTGTCAAAGAGAAGCCAAGGAGAGAAGAGCATAGAGCAAGGGAAAAACCCTAATGGACATGAGAGAGAACAAGATATGCACAACAATGAAATTGTATTTACAATGAGAATGCAATATGTGATACAATGAGAGAGAGATCGCTTATAAAGGCCTCAAGGAAGCTTTTAAAACAAGCTGAAAAGTGGTAGAAGATAAGGTTGACAACCAAACACACTTCCACAAAAAGTTGGAACATGCTAGAAGGGAACAAACTCCCCTGTTGTCAACAACTCATCACTACAACTATTAACTACTAAATATTAAATAAATGCATTAACCTAAGTAAGCTTAAGTAAATAGAATAAATAATAATTAATAAATTATTTATTCTAATAGACTATGAGCCCCTTTTCTAAAAATTTTGCTTAATTTATTAATTGCTCATCTTTGATCAAATCCTCAAAAATCTATTTACTCAATTATAACCTATGGTTTGACCACCTTATCCTAAGTCTTTTATTTAACTGAAAGAACTTGCTCCCTTTTAATTAAATAAAGTTCCCAAAATTCCTTTTGCACCTTTGCACATCATAGATAGAGAGCTATAAACCACCTCTTGAGATGCTCTCTTTCATGGGTACTTTTGAGAATAAGGGTTTATAGAAGTGTGCCACATTTTTGGTGCCCAACGTGGGGCTGGACAACCTTGTCTAGCTACATTCCTTGCATTTTCATCATTATTTTAGCTTACTGTTTTAGCTTTTTATTTTACAGACATACTTATCGTGCAACACTTTATTGGTATTGTGCAGTACTTTCTGTAATAGTAATATAATACATTACTAGTTTCTCAATTGTATTGGTTTGTGTACTCTATCATATTCCTATTTTGCAAACTATCGTACTACCTGATATAGAGTATCACACCAGACATAACTCTTACCTGGGCATATCAGGAAGTATTGTACATTACTGTTGTAGCCAACAATATCATCCAATCTATTTCACATAGAAAATTGGGGTTTTAGGTTGCATATTTGTCTTTAAAGTTTTACATTTGGGTTTCTAGTTTTCTAATAACTCCTAATATGTGGTTTTACAAGGTATTTTTTAGATTTTAGTAGTCCCTTTGTGCCCTAACCCTTGTTATTCTATAGGTGCCATTGCTTTCTCATTTGCTAAGGAAACATTGCTGAATTAAAAGGGCAACTAACATTGTTGTAGGGTTTCCCAAGAAAAAGCTAAAAAAAATAAAAAAATCTATCTTCATTTCATTTTCTTTCATGTGCATCATATACTAATTGTTTATTTTCTTAGGCACATAAATCTCACAAATAAGAGTTCATTGTTGGTAGCAAAGTATGCTCTTCACCTTTTAAGTGAATTATAAATGTTGACCCTTATTGAATCAAGAAAGTGGGTGGATACTACACTCTTTAGTGGTTTTAATTAATCTACTTGACATGTTTGGGGGAAACATTAGAGAGTAGGAGAGTATGCTCTTCACCTCTTAGGTGAATCATAAATCTTGACCTCCTTAGCGTGGATCCATTTTGTTAATCTCCTAGTAAGATTCATACCTTTAGAGGGCTTGCTATTGGTAGATGTAATCACCTAAAAATGGTCATATAGACTATTGATTAGCTCCCTTCTCAACATTTTAGCTAAATTATTTAGTCATTTACCTAAGCCAAATTACTAAGAATCAATTTATTTGATTTTAACCTATAGTTTAACTATAATATCCTAGGTCCACATTTGATTAAAATAACATGTCCCCTTCTAATTAAATAAAATACCCATTCTTCTAACCCACTCAATGTGCACACATATAGTCTTTTTCTTATTTACAAATTAAAAAAAAAAGACATTGTCTCACATGAAAGTCAACTCTTTCACATTGGCTAACTTGATCTTATACATGGATCATGCCAAAAGTCAACCCCCACCCTTGATCATTCATTTCTTGATCTTGATCTCAACTGTCTGTACACCTTTAAAAGAGAGAGCTCCCTCCCTCCCTAAGGATCCCAATTTTGAGCTAATGTTATGCTTCAAGTTTCCTTACAGGTTTTTTGGAGCATCTTGTAGAGAACTTCTTGCTTCTTGTCTCATCCTTGCATCCTCATCCTAGCTTAGAATCATTTAGAATAGCTTAATTTCCTTTAGCATAGTATAGTTCACATAGTCTAATTAACAATTGTTGTAATATGCTCATCTTTCTTAGTTTAGTTGCATCCTTGCACTCATATTAGCATAGTTCATTCTTACATTGTATGCTTGAGAACTTCTTTGGAAATTTACATTCTTGTTCTTGTCTAAGGAATCTCCCATTGCATGGTTTACTCATAAGGGTTGTGTCTATAAGGCTCAGCTGAGAGCTTCTCATATGCACACACATACACCTTTGCACTCCATGAATAGGGAGCTCTAAGTTGACATTCAAGTATTCCATTCAATGGGATAACTTGGATAGAAAAATTTAGAGAAGTGTACAATTTGAGTGTACATTTTTAGCATCCACTGTGGGACAAAACATTCTAGTTTTGCCTCTTACTTTGTGCTTTTATCTTGCATTTTTTGCTTGCTGTTCTGCCTTTTTTTTCTCTATGATCACGATTGTTGTGTGATACTCTATCAATATTGTACAATAGTTCTTAGTATCGTACGATAGTTCTTAGTATCGTACGATAGTTCTTAGTACTACTGTGCAATACTTTTCTAGTAAAAGTATCATACGTGCATAGAAAGGTCTATTGCACCAGCATACAAAGTTATACTACTTGGTATAGTGAGAAATATCGCACAGTGTAGAAGTATCATACAATATTATAAAAAGTATTGTACAATATTCTGTCAACAGAAAACTATCGCTCAACCTGTAACTTGTTGCTGATTGAATTGTTTGACCAATTTTGAGTATTTGGCATTTTGATTTTTTGGGTTGCTCAGGTCTATTACTGTCTGATAGAGGTTTTACTTTAGGCTTTGACAATATTTTGGGACTAACCTTTGTTGGACTAACGTTGTGCTTGTAGGGTTTCCTTAAACACTTGCAAAATTGCTCTAAAAATTGTGCATGTCAAAGTTTCAAATGCAAAAGGCTACTAATGGTTGTTTGTAGGGCTGCCTAAAAGCATAAAAACAAACAACAAGTGCTTGTATTTCCCTTATTTTTGTGTGTGGAAATATTACTAGTTATTCATTTTTCATATGGACATAAAACTTGCAATTGAGATCTCTTGGTGGTAGGAAAGTATGCTCTTCAACCTTGTGGTGAATTAGAAATCTTGACCCATCTTTAAATTTTGTAAGTGGGATGATCGAACTTCTTGGTGTTTTTGGGGGAAACAATTGGAATAGGAGAGTATGCTTTTCACCCTTGCTGTGAATCAAAAATCTTGACCTCCAAAAGTGGATCTATTTTGTGTAGTTTAGAATCCTTTAGAGGGCCTACTCTTGAGCAATCAAGAGGAACAACCCAAGTGGGTACAAGAGAACCTAGCTATTCCGAACCACTATAAATTCAAGACTATCAAGGATACAAAACCTTGGCTGACATATTACTTGTCTTCTCTTAGCGTGAGTACTTGTGGGATTAGACCATGATGAAAATGATAAACAAAGAATCTTAAGGCATTCTTGTAATCGTGAGGTTTTTTACTTTTCGCAAGGCAAGGTGTCCCATAATTGGGTGCAAGAGGATCACTATTAACAAAAGCCCTTTCTAAACACCCTAGGCTAGAAGCTACCTTATTTTTCTGCTCAACATCTTGGTACAAGGATTGATCCTAGTGGATTACCTAGATCACCCCAAGATTTTACACTCACCATTTGTGTCCCCTTGGTTATGCTAATAGAATCTTCATGACAAAGCCAATATCTCTCATGGGTAACCACTTGGTGTGAGGCAAAGGGGTATCAAGGGTGGGCAAGTTCTTGAGTAATGAACCTTGACCTTGGGTAGTATTTCTTGGCATGTATTTTCAAATGTGCTAGACCTATGTAAACGTTCTTGAAAATAAAACAATCTTTTTATCACTCATATCAATTTTCTTTGATATACTAATTGTGTGTTGGCAAGGTTGTTTTGTCCCTTGTCCAAGTTTTTGAGACATGTGAATTACCCTTACTGTTTCCAAACCATGCTATTTTCTGCTATAAATTGAGGTCCTATCTTGTCTACACTACATTCTGATATGTGACATTCAAAATATCAACCTGAAACATAGGATTTTCAAGCTTCAAATTGCCTTTTTCACAATTTACTGGCCCTTTATCACACAACCTTTTGAGAAATATCATACGACATTTTATACCTGAGAAAGTATCATCTGCCTATTGTAAACTTTGTTACCTTAGAATAGTAAAGTTTATCATCCTATTTGAGAGAAACTATTGTATGAAAGAAAATTATTGCCAAACTATTGTAAAGTCTATTGTACGATACATTGTGCTGACTAAATATCGCTTGCTTCTCTAAGAAATATCACCTAGTTTTTGCTGACTGCAAAATAGAGTCAAAATTATGTCTTAGCTAATCTAGGGGTGTCATCACTTCATCCTACCCAAATTTGGTCTAAAATATTTATGTTAGGCACTATTCTAAGTTGAACAGATAGGTCTATTTGGTCATGTGTGAGCTCAAAACATTGCTATGGTCACTTGTCAAAATCCAGTTACCTTTCTATGATAGCTACGTTCTATCGAGCTTCTTGCTCACTCTCTTGGCTTAAGCCATTAGTATTGTAAATGCTTGAGCACTCTTGACAAGCTGTTTACTCATTTTATCTTTGACAAGTGGTCATCCTTGACCTTACGAGCTTCAAATATGAAATGCTTTACCTCATCTTATTAGGCCAAGACATACTCTTACATGCTGGTTGTGACTAGGTTCCAAGTCGATAAAGGTAGTCATCCTTCTTTCACATTTGAACAATTGGAAACTCCAACTAGGCATCCTCATGGAAAACCTTGTATGGAGGAACCCGTCTCTGATAAGTTGCAAGTGGCTAATACTTGGCATGACTCACTCTATAGATTTAAGAACCCACTTGATACACCCTTTGATACACCTAGGGTTGAAGACAATGTGTCTCTCACCATGCATCTGGAAGAGAGGAAACATCACTTATAAGAATAAGTACATTTAAATAAAGAAAAATTGCAAAAGGTCATACAAAGATCCTATCCTCAAGCTGAGGCTGATGCTCATGCTCATGTTCATAATGCTAAAAATAGACATGGCTATTATAGAGATCCCTTTGATAACATTCCTCTTGGTGGCAATGACAAAAAAAATACACTCCTAGAACTCTTAGAATAAATGATGGAGGGTGTCCATCACCACCTATATTCTCATAGTCCCATCACAAAAGTGAGACCAATGGCAAGGTCACTAGTGAAGATCTCATGAGATTTCAACAAGATGAGGTCACCCAAAGGCTGATGCTAAAAGCCTTGGAAAAAAATGAGGACCAATACTTTCAATATATGACAACTAAGGGATGGAAACTCCTTCATGATTTTGAAGTGCAAAGAATCATCCAAAGACAAGAACCTACTAAAGCTGAGATCTTGAGAGAGGAAATTGCAAGAACTCAAAAATCAACTCACACAACTACACATTTCCAAGGAACAACCTGAGACCTCTTTTGTTGAATCAATGTGTGCTCTTCCTTTCCATAGGAGTCATTACATGGTCCCATTTCCTAAGGATATAGAGGTTCCTAAATATAATAAGTATGATGGAAATGGCAATGCTCACGATCATGTAAGACACTTCTATGCTCTTAGCATGGACTTTATGCATGAAGATACTTACCTTATGAGATTTTTTCCTAGAAGCTTGAGGGGCCAAGCCATGAAATGTTTCATGGAACTGTCACCTCCTCTTAAGATATTTGAAAAACTTGCACAACCCTTCATCTTACAGTACTCTAATAACATTGAACATTGTATCACTATGCTAGATTTTTGTAACATTAATTAGAAACAAGGTGAACCCTTTGCTACATACCTCTAATGATAGAGATATTTACGCTCTAGATACCCTTGACAGATTCATAAGACTGAGAAGATTGACATTTTTGTCAATACACTTGTAATTGAACTCTACTTTGATCTTAGAAAACAACTATTCACATCCTTTATTAATGATATGGTTGAAAGTGCATACCACATTGAGGATGTTGCTATTAGAAAAGGTGACATTGTGTTGAATAAAGACAAAAATAGCATTGGGAGTGGAAAAGATAAACAAAAACCTTGGAATAAGAAAAAATATGTTGTCAATGGTGGAGTAGTAGATGCTCCTAAGACCAAGGAGTCAAACTTTAACCTTTCTAATGACATTTATGCTGCAAGAAAACAAGAGACTTCAAAGTCTCAAACTTTTGACAAGAACAAGAAATTGTCTAAACCAAAGCATGTTTATACATCCATGGTAGACTATTATGAATTGTTCTTGAAGACCTTACTTGCAAATAAAATTGTCACACTTCCAAAAAAATCCTGACCCTATGACGCACCCATCAAACTTTATTGGTGAAGAGATGGTCATTTCTGCAACTACCTTAGGAGCAAGGGCCATAATATAGAAAATTGCTTCAAACTCAAAGATGTTATCCAAGACCTCATCGATGGAGGAAAAGTCATCACAGATGGCTTTGTAAATTTTTTTGATCACAAAGCCTTCAAACAACCATTACCTGAATATGAAAAAGGGGAATCATCTTGTACTAACAAGAAAAATCATGATGCAAAGATCAACTACACCAACACTGACGTTGACAATGTTATAAACATGCTAGAACCTATTGAACACCTTTTCATGAAGGGTCCTAAGTTTGACAAGGAATCCAATTATGATATAGATGATGAAAGACCTAAGGTCATCTTAAAAATGTGTAGTGTTCAACAAAATCATAAGGACAATAGGCCAAAGGTAGTCCTTAGGGTGGTGGAACCTTCCTCTTTGCATGGTGAGGCACTAAACACTGTTACTAGGGGGCAAGCCAAGGTTGTCCTCAAAGTTGGAAACAATCTTAAGAATGCTTCCTCATCCAAACAAGTAGTTACCCCAGTTATCTCTAACTATGATCTTGTCAGTCAGTTGCAAAGATCCCCTACACAAATTTCAATCTTTGAGTTACTAGAACTATCTCCTTTGTATAAGGACATTCTCAAGAAAGATTTACGAACAACTAATGTTTCTACAGATATTGGTGCTGAGCGATTCTAAGCTATGGTGAATCACATTTCTTCACCACATTGCCTCACATTCTTTGAAGAAGATGACAAGTCACTTAGTCATCCCCACAACCTAGCTCTACACATGGAGGTCCAAATATTCCATATTTGTGTCTACTGAGTCTTGATAGACAATGTTGCTAGGTTAAAGATCATCTCCTTTATTGTTCTTAAATAGCTAGGCATGTTTGAATTTTCTACCAACCCTAGGAGAAAGATCACTATCAAAGCCTATGATGAGGTTGAACAACCTTCTAAATGTCTTATTGTTCTGTCAATCAATGTGGGTCATGTTAAAAAAGATGTGTTCTTTTAAGTTTTAGACATCGAACTGGCATATAATCTTTTGCTAGGAATACCCTAGATGCATGATATGCAAGGAGTGCCTTCCACATACCATTAGTGCATAAAGTTCCCTTTCAATGGTACCAAGATAGTCATTCCAAGGGACAATTCAATGTCTATCAACATACTATCTACTACTGAAATAGTCCCCTACAATCGCTCTTCTCGTGAGCCCAAACTATTTCTCAAAGAGTGATTTTTTTTTGAAAATGATGAGCCTTGGTATGGGTGAATACACTTTATTGTTGCTTTGCTAGTTTCTGCTAGATCTTATAGGAAAACTTCTATAAAAATAAAGCGCTTAGCTTTTGCTATGACCATTTTTGGGACGTTCAATCCTGTATTCCCTTGGAAGCAGAAAATAAGATCAAGCTATAAGAGATTGGATTTATAGCAAAGAAGAAGATGTTGAGGAGATTACAGTCACGACTCCTATTTCATCAAAGCACTATGGAAAAGGCTATAAATTTTTGTAAAACATGGGATAACATGGCCAAGGATCCCTAACTGGTGATAAGAAAGCTCTTGTAGAACCCTTAAGTCACATTGAGGGACGCAAAAATAGACACTGCTAGACTAGGCTTTGGCCTCGAGGATGAATTCCCAAGGTTTGATAGAAGGTCTCCCATGTTTAGTGACTCAAAGGATGATAATCCAACCTTTGTTACTACCATTATACAAGAAGAAGATTTCATGCCTCCTACTTCTCTCCTTTAGGGAGAAGAATCACTGGTCAACCACAATGATTTTGAGGTTTTCACCTCTAGAAAACATGAACCTGATGAATCTAACCATGAGGATTCTAATAGAGGAAGGACAAAAGAAAACATTGCTCACTTGATAGCTCAAAACTAAAGAACAAATTTTGGTGAATATGAATGGGAAAATCTCTTGGATGCATCTTATGAGTTAGGAATGGATGTTATCTATGCCTATGCTACCCAACCAAATGTAGTCAATGATTCTAGTCTAGGTTCTGACAAGTCTACCTCACAAATTGCTGGAGTGGATCACGTTGATCCCTCTAGGTCTATTCCTAATTTGGATTCTTTTGGGGCTTTCCCTATGAGTTTGACATTTCATGTCACCAGAGATGACTCCTTCCACATCAACAACATTGAAGCCTCCATGTCTCTCTCGTTACTTCACCTTGATTTCATAGACTAGTCTACCCAACACCAAAGATCAAAACTACCATCTTTTCAGAATGACTATGAGATCACTTGCTAGCTCAATGTCATTGAACTTGTGATATCTTCCACCAATGAACCCATGGATAACATGAAAGAAAAAAATCAAGGACCTTAGTCATAAAATCAAAATAAAAACAAAAAATAAGCATTCAAATGGCGAAAACCACTTTGTGGTGGTGTTTGAACCCCAAAAAAGTTAAAAAAAAGACGTATCTAAGGGTGAAAATCTCTTTGAGGCACCTGTGGATGAGGTACTTGGTATTCTACCAAGCTATTTTTAGGGAAAATCTTTGGTTCATATTGAGCCTACACAACCTATTAATCTGAGTATAATCATTCATGTTGCTCTAACTCTATCAGCTGAAGAAAAAGAGAGCTTCACTATATTCTTTCAAGAGAAGAAAATCAACTTTGCATGGACCTATTTAGATATGCCTAGCCTTGACATAGATCTAATCATGCATCATTTATCTATCTCTCCTAATGTCAAACCTATCAAGAAGAAGTTGAGAAAAATGCATGCACATGTATCTCTCTTGGTCAAAGAAAATGTAGACAAGCTCGTAAGTGCAAACTTAATCAAGGCTATTGATTATGTAGAGTGGATCTCCAACATTGTACCTATGTCCAAACATGACAAGTCCATTCAGGTGTGCACCAATTTTAGAGACTTAAAAAAAGCATGCCCTAAGGATGATTTTTCACTGCCTAACATAGGCATGATAGTGGACATGATTGTGGGTTATGAAATGTATTCTTTAATGGACAACTTCTCTAGATACAATCAAATCAAAATTACCCCCAAAGATCAAGAGAAAATTTCCTTTCCATGTGCATGGGGTACTTTTTCTTGTAATGTTATACCCTTTGGGTTAAATAATGCAGAAGCCACCTACTAATGGGCCATGACCACCATCTTCCATGGTATGATGCACAAATTTATGGAAGAACACGTTGATGACACATTGGTAAAATCTAAAAAAAGAGATACACATCTTGATGACCTCAGTTTGATATTGGACCACATGGAATAGTTCCAATTTAGGTTAAATCCCAAAAAGTGTACCTTTGGTGTCATATCGGGAAAAATGTTAGGCTATATCATTTCTACAAAAGGCATTGAAGTTGATCTAGAAAAGGTGCAAGACATAATGTAACTACCTCCTCCTAAAACTATCACTCCATTAAGAAGTAGTTAGGGATGTCTGTAATCTATTAGGAGGTTCATATCTTAGTTGATTGATAGAGCTCAATCCTTCAATAAGAATTTTGACAAAGGCTCCACATGCATTTGGAGTGAGGAATGTTAAAAAAGCTTAGATCAAATCAAAGGGTGTTTGGCCAAACCTCCAATATTGATGCCACCTATACTAGGATAACCTTTGATACTATACATCTTAGCTACAAATTCCTCTCTAGGAGCACTATTAGCTCAAAGTGACGAAAATAGAAAAGAATGAGCTATATACTACATTAGTCACACTTTGGTGGCTTATGAAATGAATTAAAACAACATTGAGAAGGCTTTCCTTATGGTGGTATTTACCTCCCAAAAGCTTAGGAACTATATGTTGGCTCACACATTGCATCTCATTGCAAATATTGTTCCCCTCAAATATTTACTAAGTAAAGTTGCACTTACTGGACGTCTTGCTAAATGGATGATGATTATCTCTAAATTTGACATTCAATACATTGACCACAATGCTATTAAGGGACAAGCCATAGTTGATCAACTTGCTGATTTTCCATCGCAAGATAATGCTACTATGTAGATTGTATTTCTTGATGCTTCCATCATGTATGTCACTAAAAGAACCTGGAAGATGTTCTTTGACAATTCTCACACCCAAAATGGGGCTGGTACATGCATTCTTTTTGTCACACCTCATGTTTATACAATCTCAAATTCTTACAAACTCTTATTCCCATACACTAACAATATAGTAGAGTATGAGGCTTTAACAAATGGGATTAAAATGGCTTTAGAATGGAGAACCAAAGAGCTAGACATCTATGGAGACTCTCAACTTGTTATAAGCCAAGTTAATAATGATTATCAAACCAAAGATGACAAGTGGGTATCCTATGAGAAATTGATTGATATAATATGGAAGTACTTCACATTTGTGAGATTTTAACAAATCCCTAGGGTAGAAAATAAGGCTATAGATGCTATGGTTACCCTATCATCAATTCTTCAGTTGCAAGAACATGAATCATGTTTTGAGTTTGGAAGAATTACGTCATCCCACATATGACTCTCCTAATAATAATGTGATCTGCAACATTTTTGGTCACAATTC